>JAODAL010010004.1:0-92500 GCA_025379985.1 Phyllomedusa bahiana
GGGTCAGCTGGGGCACAGGACAGGAAGCCCAATGTCCAGTTCAACTAAAATGGTGGTTAAAGACTCCTTTTTCCGGCACTTTTTAATCTGGGGGTCAGACAGGTTTAATGTCATAATGCGGTCCAGGACAGGGTTTGTCAATGTCCAGTTCAACTAAAATGGTGGTTGAAAGATTCCTTTTCCGGCACTTTTTATCTGGGGGTCAGACAGGTTTAATGGTCATACGCGGTCCAGGACAGTTTAGTCAAGGTCCAGTTCAACTAAAATGGTGGTTGAAAGACTCCTTTTTCCGGCACTTTTTAATCTGTGGGTCAGACAGGTATAAAGGTCATGCTTCGGTCCAGGACAGGGTTTGTCAATGTCCAGTTCAACTAAAATGTTGTTTCAAAGAATACTTTCTTCCGGCACTTTTTAATCGTTGGGTCATGCAGGTTTTTAGGGTCATGCTGCTTTCCAGGACAGGGATATTCAATGTCCAGTTCAAGTAAAATGATGGTTCAAATAATACTGCCTTCTGGCACTTTTTAATTTGTGGGTGATGCAGGTTTAAGGGTCATGCTGTGGTACAAGACAGGGATAGTGAATGGTGTGTGACTTTTTTCTGTGGCTTTTATAGCCTAAGTGTTGTGCCTAAGATGTAGCAGGTATCCATTTGACTGTTGTGGCTGTTAATTCCAGCTTCTCCAGCCCTGTTTGGGTGTAAGAATGAAGGTGTTGTTGCTCTCCCATAGACTTTAATGGTCATCGGAGATGATCGACTATCGAAAAACCTTATCGATGGTGGCCGACTATCGCCCGATGTCGATAGCCAACGTAATCGCTCAACACTAATGGTCACGAATAATAATGAACAGCATCAGAAGGGCATGTGTTATCATCAAGGTCAACATGTTTATTTTATTTGTTGAGTAGGCTAACAATATTATTATTTGATTCTAACTGCTGTTCCACAGTTTAGATTGTTATAAATATTAAAGAAAAACTAATTTACTAAAAGTGTTTTTACCATTTATGTGTTGCATGTACTGAAAATGTTTAACTAATTTATTTATTTTTTTTCCCAATAAATGTGTCATTTGTATTTGAACACATGGGGAGCAATACTCTTATTATTGTTTGAGCAGTGAGTAACCTTAGTTTAAAATCAGAAATACAACCATTGTACCATCTCATTTATTTTCAGATATGTGTTACTGTGCAACATTGTTTTACATCAAGAAAGTTAGTCTTGTGAAGTCTATTCCCGAACATCCGAACATCAAGCAGTATTACAAAGCAATAGCCTCAGCTTAATGATCTAAGCTGGAAGGGAATAGATTGAAGTCAGACAATGTGCAACATTTTGCTTATTGTCATCATCTTCCATATGTTGCTCATCTTCAAAAAGATCATTTCTGCATGTATAACAATGCCAATAACAGCCTCATTTGAACACAGTAACCACAATGTTCTGTCATAAGAATGCCATACTAGCAACTATAAAAGAAAACGTACAAAGGCTCAGGTCATGAAAGGCTGCAAACATGACAATAACTTTTATAAATAATTAACATTGCTTGTGTAAGGGTACATTGGTGAAGGACACAATAAAGAAACACATGCAATGAAATGCATATATGAGCATTGTTGTTTCAACAAACTTTGCATAAATCCATAATACAAGTAAGGGCTTGTTCACACGGCGTTTTTGTGATCCGTTTTACGGATCCGCAAAACGGATCAAACAATTGTCAGTGTGATTAACATTGCGTTGAATGGCAAAAGCGCATCGCTGTTCCCACGGGAGATCAGCGATGCGTTTTTGAGAGCTCTTCTGCACTGCGCTTTTCGCATCCGCTTTAAGAATTGACATGTCAATTCTTATTGCGGTTTACGCAAGTGAAAGCCCATAGGAGATAATGGAGTCCGCTTTTGCCACCTGTCCAAAAGCGCTCCACACTCTGGGTACGTAACAGCTGCGCTTTGCATCCTGAAAGCGGATGCGAAAAGCACACTGGGAGGCTGGACAGGGATCGCTGGAGAGGTGTGCGGCGGCAGCAGCGCAGGTGAGCGGCGGCGGCAGCGCAGGTGAGCGGTGGGCGGCGGCGGCAGCGCAGGTGAGCGGCGGGTGGCAGCGCAGGTGAGTGGCGGGCGGCGGCGCAGGTGAGCGGCGGGCGGCGGCAGCAGCGCAGGTGAGCGGCGGGCGGCAGCAGCGCAGGTGAGCGGCGGCAGCGCAGGTGAGCGGCGGGGACAGTGGAGGAGCTGCGGGGCAGAAATACAGTGGTGGAGCTGCGGGGCAGACTTACAATGAATGGAGCAGCGGGGCAGACGTACAATGAATGGAGCAGCGGGGCAGACATACAATGAATGGAGCAGCGGGGCAGACATACAATGAATGGGGCAGCGGGGCAGACGTACAATGAATGGAGCAGCGGGGCAGACATACAATGAATGGGGCAGCGGGGCAGACGTACAATGAATGGGGCAGCGGGGCAGACATACAATGAATGGGGCAGCGGGGCAGACGTACAATGAATGGAGCAGCGGGGCAGACATACAATGAATGGGGCAGCGGGGCAGACATACAATGAATGGAGCAGCGGGGCAGACGTACAATGAATGGAGCAGCGGGGCAGACGTACAATGAATGGAGCTGCAGGGCAGACGTACAATGAATGGAGCAGCGGGGCAGACGTACAATGAATGGAGCAGCGGGGCAGACGTACAATGAATGGAGCAGCGGGGCAGACGTACAATGAATGGAGCTGCAGGGCAGACGTACAATGAATGGAGCAGCGGGGCAGACGTACAATGAATGGAGCAGCGGGGCAGACGTACACTGAATGGAGCAGCGGGGCAGACATACAATGAATGGGGCAGCGGGGCAGACATACAATGAATGGAGCAGCGGGGCAGACGTACAATGAATGGAGCAGCGGGGCAGACGTACAATGAATGGAGCAGCGGGGCAGACGTACAATGAATGGAGCAGCGGGGCAGACGTACAATGAATGGAGCAGCGGGGCAGACGTACAATGAAGAGAGAGAGAGAGATTTTTTTCGTCCTTGTGAAAACGCATCCAGAAAGCGGATGCGTAAAACGCAAGTGAAAAAGCATTCAAAACGGATTCAATTAAAGTATCCAATGCTGCGTTTTGCGGATCCGCTTTCCGGATGCGCTTTTCAAGTGTCAAGAACGGATCCGTAAAAAGGATCCAAAACGCCGTGTGAACAAGCCCTAACTGTAAGACATTTTGCAACATATCATTGTTAAGATTTTGATTGTATTAACAATCAGACCAACATCATGTTAGACAGATTGAGTGACCAGGGGAAAACAGTTTTAGAAAAATTGATTGCCTAAATTCAGCCGATGATGCCATACACTTGTATTTCCATCTAATCAAAGCTGAAAAAGCTCCAGCATGACTGATCACATTTTTGCCATACAATATTTTGCAGATGACCATTGCTAATGTTCACATATAATTTTAATATTATCATATATATTTTTTAAAGGCTTTTCAGATAAAATTACTAACATTTTAGATGATTTTTCATGCGCAGTTTAGTAACATGCAGCTCATAGAGGTCATGAAAGAAGGGGAATGAAAAATGTGCAGTAAAAAATAAGCTCTGGAAAGCAAAGAGCAAATACCTCACCTACATATCACCATCATACTTCTACCAAACAAATCCCACTGTACCAAGACCAACAACAATGCGATTACATGAGGACCCGATTATATCCCCAGAACATGACCACAAATTATCACCAAATAGTTACTGAATGATACCCCTATACTATTATTAAATAAAGATCATATGCAAATACCAACATTAGTCCCATACAGTGACTGTATATTAACCTCATATAGTGAACATATATGACCATATAGCAGTTTAAACTGGTTGTACACAAGCTCTGCGGACATACAGTATAAGTGATTTAAGTGTAGTTAGGCCCCGTTCACACGGCGGTTTTGGCTGCGGGTTGTGCCGCGGCTCTCGCCGCGGTTCCTGTGGCTGTGTCCTCGTCGGGCCTCGCCACAAACTCGCGTCTCCTGACGCGGACGCTGGCCGTGGTCTCGGTGCGAGTGGGGCGTGATTTGGGGCGCGGCTTGCGCCAAGGGTTTGCCCCCATGCAAATTAATAGCAGGCGTGTGAATATTAACGCGGTTTCCCATAGGAAACCATGTTAATAAACTAGGCGCGATTTGGCCCACCAGAGGAGTTTATTTTAGGGGCCCACTTTGCTTTTGCTGTCTCCGCCACCTATACAGTGTCATGCCCAGTCTTGCTTAAACTTATGCAGACCAATGTAATGACAACATTGCCAACAATGCTATTGCATAAGGACCCGATTATATCCCCAGAACATGACCACAAATTACCACCACATAGTGACTGAATAATACCCCTATACTATTATTGAATAAAGATCATTATGCAAAGACCAACATTATCCCCATATAGTGACCATATAGCGGTAATTACCAGTGTACACAAGCTCTGCAGACGGTATATTACCTCCACACAGTGACTATATAGTGGTAGATACTAGTGTACACAAGCTCTGCAGACTTTATACTACTTCCATACAGTGACCATATAGCGGTAGATATCAGTGGAACCCAGGCTCTGCAGACTGTATATTACCCTCATGCAGTGACCATATAGTGGTAGATACCAGCTGTACACAGCCTCTGCAGACTATATACAGTATTATCCTCATACAGTGACCATATAGCAGTTTAAACCAGTTGTACACAAGCTTTGTAGACATATACATGATTACAGTACAGTTACATCTAATGACTCACAAGTAATGTGTAATGATGGGCGGCGCTGACAGACGTATGCCGAGGCGCCGACCACTGACATCCGGGTGTGGATCCTCTGTGATCACCGCAGGCGAGGTGGTAGCTGGAGGACCACGCCAGGGAGCGGAGTCTAAGGGGCCCCTGGTCTTCCCCAAAGCCCGCCACAAAGCGGGATGGACTTGGCTGCGGGACCCCCATGTCGCTACCCCTGACGTGGCTACCTGCGGTGACAGCCGGGTGCAAGACAGGAATCCAGGCGGTGGAATACAGGAACACAGGAACATGTACAGCAGGATACAGGAGGGTTAAACGTACACATAGCACCACAGGATACGGCAGGAACTGGACGGGTAACACATCAGGTACAGACCAGGGAACACAGCAGGAACAGGAGAGCACATACAGGACAGGAACACGGCAGGATATAGGAGACACAGACACGACGGACGGACGGCCAGGAGCTCAGATGACAAAGACACTGGACCAGCATCTCAGGGGTTAAAGGCTCCAACAGCAGACCTGAGATGCTGGCAGGAGCTCAAGATGGGAAGCAGCTGGACACAGCAACAGACTGCAATGAACTGACCCAGAGCAGAGGCAGGAACTTATTCTTATAGGCAGGGGTCAGAGGTAAAGAGGAAGTAGACAGAGACAACTAACCTATAAAAGACAGGAAGCTGCAGCGCGCGCGCCCTAAGAGGAACAGAGCACACACAGGACCCCAGGAAGCAACAGAACAGGACAGGACAGGTAAGCACAGGAAGGCACGACACGCTGACGGCCCAAGGCAGGGAACCGCGGCGTGAACCGTGACAGTACCCCCCCCTCAAAGCCCCCTCCTCCCCCTCCAAATCACAAACATGGCGTTTCACACAGGTCAGGGGCCCGCAACTTCTACGGGGGCAACCCCAAAACCAAGGTACGGGCTGAATATAGCCAGTATAGGGAAAAACCTAGATAAGGAAGTGCACGGGAGGAAACAAACGGGGCACGGCCAAAATGGGGGGGTAACACAGGGCGGGACCATAGCCACGGGGACTCAGAAGGCTCAGGGCGAGACCGTAAGCCACAGGGACTATGAGCTAGGCCAAACGGGTGCTCTGGGCTGGACCATGAGCTAGGCCAAACGGGTGCTCTGGGCTGGACCATGAGCTAGGCCAAACGGGTGCTCTGGGCTGGACCATGAGCTAGGCCAAACGGGTGCTCTGGGCTGGACATGAGCTAGGCCAAACGGGTGCTCTGGGCTGGACCATGAGCTAGGCCAAACGGGTGCTCTGGGCTGGACCATGAGCTAGGCCAAACGGGTGCTCTGGGCTGGACCATGAGCTAGGCCAAAAGGGTGCTCTGGGCTGGACCATATGAGCTAGGCCAAACGGGTGCTCTGGCTGGACCATGAGCTAGGCCAAACGGGTGCTCTGGTCTGAACCATGAGCTAGGCCAAACGGAAGCTCTGGGCTGGACATGAACTAGGCCAAACGGATGCTCTGGGCTGGACCATGAGCTAGGCCAAACGGATGCTCTGGGCTGGACCATGAGCTAGGCCAAACGGATGCTCTGGGCTGGACCATGAGCTAGGCCAAACGGAAGCTCTGGGCTGGACCATGAGCTAGGCCAAACGGAAGCTCTGGGCTGGACCATGAGCTAGGCAACGGGTGCAGATGCTCTAGATGAGGGCAGGGTCACCCCGGCGGGATCCATGGTCAGTTCATACTGTAACGGTGCGGCGCCGATGGACGTACGCCGAAGCGCCGACCGCAGACATCCGGGTGTGGATCCTCTGTGATCACCGCAGGCGAGGTGGTAGCTGGATGACCACGACAGGGAGTGGCGTCTAAGGGGCCCCTGGTCTTTGCCAGAGCCCGCTGCAAAGCGGGATGGACTGGGCTGCGGGACCCCCAGGTCCCTACCCCTGACGTGGCTACCTGCGGTGACTGCCAGGGTGCAAAACAGGAATCCAGGCGGTGGAATACAGGAACACAGGAACATGTACAGCAGGATACAGGAGGGTTAAACGTACACATAGCACCACAGGATACGGCAGGAACTGGACGGGTAACACATCAGGTACAGACCAGGGAACACAGCAGGAACAGGAGAGCACATACAGGACAGGAACACGGCAGGATACAGGAGACACAGACACGACGGACGGACGGCCAGGAGCTCAGATGACAAAGACACTGGACCAGCATCTCAGGGGTTAAAGGCTCCAACAGCAGACCTGAGATGCTGGCAGGAGCTCAAGATGGGAAGCAGCTGGACACAGCAACAGACTGCAATGAACTGACCCAGAGCAGAGGCAGGAACTTATTCTTATAGGCAGGGGTCAGAGGTAAAGAGGAAGTAGACAGAGACAACTAACCTATAAAAGACAGGAAGCTGCAGCGCGCGCGCCCTAAGAGGAACAGAGCACACACAGGACCCCAGGAAGCAACAGAACAGGACAGGACAGGTAAGCACAGGAAGGCACGACACGCCGACGGCCCAAGGCAGGGAACCGCGGTGTGAACCGTGACATAATGTTTTGTCTAATGGTCGTTCAATTTCCTTTTTCTTCTCCATCTGGTGGAGATCGCAATAACTTCTCACAGTCACTGTTCATCAAGCTCATGTACCTTTCTTTTAAATTTAAACCACAGGCAGTTTTGGACTGAGGTACTTAGGGACCACCAGAGGAGTTTATTTTAGGGGCCCACTTTGCTTTGCTGTCTCCGCAACCTGTACGGTGTCACTGGAGGCAAACATAAAAGATCTAAAGATATGCCATCCTCCCCGAATGATACGTTCCATTAAAATAAAAATCTATCAAAAGCTATAACACAAATTACTGAGTATAAAACCACTAAATAACCAAATAACACTGCTACATAAAACGAGAATCCCAAGGATAAAATTACCTATAATTCCACTAAGACAAAATACTGCAACATCATGACCACATATTACCACCACATAGTGTCTGAATAACACCACCACACCATGACCAAATATCACCACCACATAGTAACTGAAAAATACCGGATTCTCCAGTGGGCCAGTCCAACATTGACCACAGGCTCATTGCCAGACTAGAAAGTCCAAATCCCTAGCAATCACACTCTCATATATAAAATTCCTGGTTGAAAGTGAAGAGCACTTTCATATAGCTTCTTTTCAAATGAGCAGTAATGTTTTATACTCCAAAATTATATAATAACAATTCTTGGTATCACAAACAGATTTTAAAATATATAGCAGTGTTTATATAACTGTGGTTTGTTGCTTCAAAAAGTCTCAAAGTGGAACTCATCCAAGTAGAAATATCCTTAACTGGATACCATCAGCGGAGCGGAGCTCATAGTATCTCCGCTCTCCAAGTAGGAGTAACCAACTGCAGTCACTCTTCACTTATCCGACTAGAAATTTTATATACAAGACTTCTCACAGTCACCACTTTGTCCCTGCAGAATCTGCACGTAAACATCTAAGAATCCTCACTTTTTCAGCACCTCCCTCACTGTCTCCCACCTCTGTATAAACTTCCTATGGGTGAGAGAGCAGGTACAGGCCATATCTTAGATGTACAGTCTCCTAGATGGGTGGGGGGAACAGAGGACTAACCCCCTGAGATTGTGCTACAGCTATGGCCTGTACCCCTCAGAAGCATATTACCAGGAAGGTAGGTAAGGGCTTCAGGTAAGTAGGCAGGGCCCCAGGTAGGTAGGTAAATGAGCAAGGCTCCAGGTAGGTAGGTAGACCCCCGTTAGATAGGTTGGAAGACCCTATGTAGGTATGTAGATCACAAGTAGGTAAGTAGGTAGGCGGTAAGTAGGTAGGTTTGTAGGCCCCAGAAAGGGAGGTTGGTAGGCCCCAGAAAGGAAGGTAGGTAGGGCTCAGGAAAGTAGGTTGATAGGGCCCAGCATGTTAGGCCCTTGGCAGGTAGTTAGGTAGATAGGTAGGTTCCATGTAGGTAGTTAAGTGGTTGGTAGGCCCCAGGTAGGTAAATAGCCCTCAGTTAGGTAGGTAGACAGGTCCCAGTTAGGTAGGCCCCAGTTTGGTAGGTGGTAGGTAGGCCCAACTTAGGTAGGTAGATGTGCCTCAGGTAGATTGATAGGCCTCATCTATATAGGTAGATAGGTCCCAGTTAGGTGGTAGATAGGCCCCAGTTAAGTAGGTATATAGGCCCCAGGTAGGTAGGTAAACAGGCCTCAGGTATGTTGGTAAGCCCCAGCTCAGTAGGTAAATAAACCCCAGGAAGATTGGTAGACCCAAGCTAGGTAGGGCCCCATTAGTGAGATATAAAACAAAAAATAAATAAACTCACCTCTCCCTGTTCCCCCGATGAGCAGCAGGTCAGCTTCTCTAAATGGAGCCCGGCGAAGGTGGCGAGATGATGTGACATCATTCCGCCGGCTATGTCAGGACTCACAACTGATGTTTGTATGTCTAAGTCCTAAATTTTTAGACCTACTAGGCTAAATAGAGAGGCGGGGCTAAAGGTGTTAACTGTTTTCACGCCCTGAGGACTATGCAGTCTTGAGAATCGAGTACATTTGACCTTAAACCCCTTACCTGCCTTTAAACACTTGGAATAGAGTGCTCAGGCATTCTGAGGCAGGACGTGCTGCCTTTGGCATCGAGGACCATAGCCAGTGGCCGCCATACAGGGGGTACAACCGGTACTCCCATATGGGGCCCGGTGGAATAAGGGGGCCCGCGGCAAGCGGGCCCCTTTATTCATCACGGCAGAGCGGGGCCCGGCGGCGCGGCCGCCGAACCATGCTCCACCTGGCCCACAGTGTGGGCCCCGAGTTGCGGGGGGCCCGGAGGCAGTGCCGTCGCTCCCCGGGGCCCGTCCGCGCATCCGGTCTCTGCACGCCCGGGCCCTGCGTCCCGAGCGCCCAGAGATTGGCCCGGGTGTTGGGGACTAATGTCCCCGACTCCCGGGGCTGCGCGGTGTCAGCGCAGCACAGCGCCATTAGCGCTGCGCTCCGCTGATCTCCCTGGCAGGCTGAAAGCATTAGGCCTTCATCCTGCCGGGCGCCGGCCCCTACTGCTGACGTAGGCGGCGCGGTGACGTCACTTCCACCGCGCCGCCTATGCAGGGCGGCAGGAGTCGGCGGCAGCTCGGAGCGGCAAGACCGAGGCTCGGGTAAGGGATTGAGGTGGTTTTTTTTATTTTACTCGCGGGCACTGCTGCCTATCACGCAAGGGGGTCCTGGCGCTGCCTATCTCTAAAGGGGGTCCCTGGCGCTGCCTATCACTAAAGGGGGTCCCTGGCGCTGCCTGTCACTAAAGGGGGCCCCTGGCACTGCCTATCACTAAAGGGGGTCCCTGGCGCTGCCTATCACTAAAGGGGGTCCCTGGCGCTGCCTATCACAAAAGGGGGTCCCTGGCGCTGCCTATCTCTAAAGGGGGTCCCTGGCGCTGCCTATAACTAATGGGGTCCCTGGCGCTGCCTATAACTAAAGGGGGCCCTGGCTGCCTATATCTAAAGGGGGCCCTGGCTGCACCTAACCTCTAAAGGAGGGCCCTGGCTCTACCTAACCTCTAAAGGAGGGCCCTGACTCTACCTAACCTCTAAAGGAGGGCCCTGACTCTACCTAACCTCTAAAGGAGGGCCCTGACTCTACCTAACCTCTAAAGGAGGGCCCTGACTCTACCTAACCTCTAAAGGAGGGCCCTGACTCCACCTAACCTCTAAAGGAGGGCCCTGACTCCACTTAACCTCTAAAGGAGGGCCCTGCCGCCTACAAACTAAAGGGGACTCATGGCTAGGTACCCACCAACCTACCTGGGGCTGGCCTACCAACTTATCCAGCGGGTGTCTACCTACCTAAATAGGGCCTATCTAATTACCGGGACCTTTCCCATTTGCCTACCTACCTGGTAATATAATTGTTAGGGGAGCAGCCCATAGCTGTAGCATTATCTCCAGGGGGTTAGTCCTTTCCCCATCCTCCAACCCCTTAGGATACTAGGCCTCTAAGTTATGGCTTGTACCCGCTCTCCCACCCCTGGGAAGTTTGTACAGAGGTGGGAATAGGTAAAGAAATGCTTGAAAATTGAGGATTCTAAGATATTTGTGTATAATTTCTGCAGGGATGAGCTGTGGCCGGGACAAGTCCTCTTGGTGGTGTGGAACGGATGCAGAGTAAAAGGGAATAAGAACAACTCATGAGAGAAGAGAACGACTCCTCAGATATGACATCTCCGGTGATTTCCTGATTTCAGGGGTTATTTTGCTTCTAAATTGGATCAGTTCTGTATTCACTGTAATGTGATGTGACCAGAGCTGGTGTCTGACCTCTATGTGGTCTCTATGTGGAGGTGTTGTAGGTTATACCTGAGCTGGTGTTAGGAGGTACACTTACTTTCTTGCTGGTGTTTATTTTAGAAGGTGGTGAGGTGCGTGACCAAGGGAAACATGGAGGGGGATATTGTATGTGGGTGGAGGGGATATTGTATGTGGGTGGAGGGAGATATTGTATGTGGGTGGAGGGAGATATTGTATGTGGGTGGAGGGGGATATTGTATGTGGGTGGAGGGGGATATTGTATGTGGGTGGAGGGAGATATTGTATGTGGGTGGAGGGGGATATTGTATGTGGGCTGGAGAGGGATATTGTATGTGGGCTGGTGAGGGATATTGTATGTGCATGGAGGAGGATATTGTATGTGGGTGGAGGGGGATATTTTATGTGGGCTGGAGAGGGATATTGTATGTGGGTGGAGGGGGATATTGTATGTGGGTGGAGGGGGATATTGTATGTGGGTGGAGGGGGATATTGTATGTGGGTGGAGGGGGATATTGTATGTGGGTGGAGGGGGATATTGTTTGTGGGTGGAGGGGATATTGTATGTGGGTGGAGGGGGATATTGTATGTGGGTGGAGGGGATATTGTATGTGGGCTGGAGGGGGATATTGTATGTGGGCTGGAGGGGGATATTGTATGTGGGTGGGGGATATTGTATGTGGGTGGGGGGATATGGATGGAGCTATTCTAGCCCTGTGTCTATGATGTGTGAGACAGACAGATTGTGTGACTAATTGCTAATGTACTACACAATAAGTTCTGTTTTGCCACTGTATTAGTGGTAAATGGGCGCATTTTTTGTCCTAGAGGCCGTTTTTTTTTGCTGGGGGCGGGGCGATTGGGTTTCTGGGGGTGGGGTTTACGGGGGTGGGGGGCCCAGGTGCTTCAGCTGTATGGGGCCCTGAAATTTCTGTTGGCGGCCCTGACCATAGCAACCACTATGGCTGCTACTGTGGTAGTAACACCACTAAGTCCAATATGGCCTTCATTTGAACTGTAGACCCTTATGGCTCTATGTTGGGATACGTTTTTCTAGGTACTGGCAATGTAGCTCGAAGATGTGATGTGCATGGGGCCATAGGCTAGGTCTACACAGCTGAATTGATGGTACCCTGTGCTACATAGACCGCAATAAAAAAGCTGTGCTGTAGTCTGCACCGCACAGATTTTTTACCATTGGTTTTTAAATCCGACAGAATATGCAAAATGTTGCATATTCCACCGTCGGATTCCTGTACATTGAAATGTATGGGAGCGGCAGCAAATCTGAAAACGGACAGCGGATTTTTTGCAAATCTGCAACAAAAAACACAGTCCTGCCATGGTCCAGCAATGTCAAAATTATTTCGGATTTTGACATTTGTTGTGTAGACCTAGCCTTAGAGAGAAACTCTGTAGAGGGTAAAACGGGAAAAATGCAGGATACAAATCATATAATAGCTAGAAATAATGCTATTCTGAAAAAAGTAGCCTTAAATACAGTACACTAGCACATAGTTAAAAATATTTCTTAAGAAATTCATATCAATACTCCTATAAATTATCCTGCAGGGTGTTACTGTGTTTTTCCCCTCAAAAGAATAAGCAAAACTTAAAGTAAAACCATGATAAACAGGGTATGCAACTGTTTGTAAAAATCCTGTTCAATATTGTATTAATAAATGTACCCTTATGCTACTGTATGATAAATGTGATCCGTGGCAGATGTAGACAGCAGAGGCCCTTTGAGTTTAAGTAGTATCTGGGCTCATTGCTCTTAATTATCTTACTGTATATCCCTTATGTCTCTCCATTGCCAACAATCCACCAGTAAATGGCTATGAAATTAATTAACCTAGTCCTTTACATACAATTCAATAAACAGTAGACAGTTGCCTATAAGGGTTTTACCACGAAGTAAAATGGACGTAGGAAGTTTGCAAATTAAATAATAAACATTTTCACCATCCATCATTATTAAAAACTCTGTAGCATTTTTGTTTCAGCTGCTCCCTTAGTGATCCATAGTGTACAGCTCATCTCCAGGGCATACGACCAGTGACAAAAGCATCTCGGTCCTGGCCGCACATGCTCAGACATCACATCTTCTTTCAGGCAACTACTGTCAGTTTCTTCCCTGCTTAGTAATCACACACTCACTGCTGAGCAAGTGTTGAACCCCAGGTCATTCTACTCCTGTTCTCTCTACTCTTTAGTAATTAGTCAAACAGTGCAGATCAATAAAAAGAAAAAAGGAAACCTCAATCAAGTATGTGCATTGAGAAAAAAAATCTACACGTTTGGTTCCTGCAGCGATTTAAACCCAGAATCCCTATCCTGAGAGCCAGGAGTGCTAACCACTCAGATGCATTGTAGCTACTTAAAGCTCTTTACATAAACAGCTCTTTGTTTGACTAGAGTGAGCACACTGTGGTGAAAGGCATAGTGATGTCAAGCCTGCTGGGTCACATGATATACAGTTCAAACAAATTACACTGTGAACACAGTGAAGGCTGAAGTAGGACAAATCAGGCATAAAATGCCTGCGTGATAAAACCCTTTAAGGTGGCAGTAAGTCCCATATCCTGGGTCCTCATACAGTTGCATAAGTCCCATGTATTGTATGCATGCTTCAACTGGCCCAAAGCTGAATAGGGGAAACCCCCATGAGCATGGTAGACCAGGAGTTGTTTTTAACTGCATATACAGCACATCCTCAGAAGAGGCAAAAAAAGCATAGAAAGAGAGGCAAAAAGCAAGAGGCAGAGTATAGGAAGCATTTACAGTCATTTACAGTAGCAGTAGGATGGGCCCCTAAAATAAACCCCACAACTCCCCATGTGGGCCCTAGGAACCCAATTCCGACACTAATTGTATGTCCATCTCTGAATGTGATAAATTTAGTTTTTTTTTGTTTTTTTCAAATGTATGAATTTTGTTTCATCCCTTCTCTACAGTTGACCTACAGTAGGTGAGGTGAATCTAACTATATCAAACTGTGGCAATAAATTTCCATAGAAGGTAGTAACACATTCAGATGTAGCAAACAATAAATTGACATTTAACACATATAATAACTACAAAGTACTACATTAGTGTAAATGGGAGTCATCACAATGCATGTTAAGGACTGCAACATCAGTACTGTTAACAAAAAGAAAAAACGCATCTGTGACTTCCCTTAATCATACTGTTAAGTGAGAAAGCCACTGGTTGTCCCACTAGCTTTAGTGCCCAAAAAAGCATGAATAACTTTTAAACTATTTGTCAGAATACCGCTATATTGTACTCTATGACAATCAACATGATGTGCTTGTTCAGGAGTTGAGTTTGTTGAAAAAATTCTTGTCAACGGGCTAATAAAACAACTCATCTTGTTACTGTAGCTCTAAATTGAAATCCCTACATCAGCAAAACTGTCGGATTTGTTTTCTCTTGGGCTACCTAAAAAGGCAAGTGTGTCAGAACAAGTCACTAACACTTGAGGAACTACAGGCCAATATTCAGCAAAACATAGATGCAGTAGATTCAGATATGCTGAAACGCACCTTATTCAACATGGTGCACCATGTTCAAGCATAAATGGAGGCAAATGGCAGACATTTCCAATGTATATTGTGACATGTATATTGTGACATAATTATGATTGTTATAGAGTAAGGTATGTGAACAGTTTTTTGTCAACAGGACAGCAAGAGAACTAACTACTGATAAAAAAGTTAATGTGAGAACTGGTATACACACTTTTGAGCTACAAATTCTTTTTACTATAGAGGAAGGTCTAAACAAAATCACAATGTCAAGAACCACTTTAATAACCTATTCTCTACTGTAAAATCAAAAGTTGCTATCTACCAGCATACCCTTAAACAGGTCATAGTATTATTTAATTTTAAATATGATTTGTGTCATTTTATACTTTTACTGCCCCTCTTAGTATATTCTGTATTATTGTTTTAAATTCAGCACAAAAAACGTCTCAAAAACACAGATGCGTTTTTGGATACTGTACATTTATGCACAAAAATGCATCCAAAAATGCATTAAAAAATGCACCAAAAAGCGGTGTAAAAGCACCCTTGTGATTTTGTAGATGGATTATTTAGAAAAGAGGAGGTTTTATAACATTAATAGTCCGAAGACAGGAAAAGGGGAACTAGACTACTGGACAGTGAAGAAAGCCTCACATTCCCATAACAAAATGAATTTACTACTGTATTAACAAAATGAAATATAACAGAAAATGTCGGATTTGTTCTCTTGATCCTAAAAGCTAGTGTTCAGAAATGTATTAAACTTTGGAACTAGGCCTAATATGAAAAACATAGGTGAGTAGTTAGGTATGCTTAATGCTTTTGATTCACGATGTTGTACCATGTTCGGATAAGGAAAATCGCATCCAAGATTTTGTGACTGTTATTGGAACCAACATGTTGTGTGGTTTGAACAGTTGTTGGTGCAACAGGATTGCACTAACTACTCTATAATAAGGCTCCTGCTGCTTTCCTTTTGAACCAAATTACATTTACTTGGAAGGAAAATCCAAGTCAAGACCACAATAACCATCTCTACTGGTAATAAAAGTTCATCTACGTACTTAAACGTCATATATTTTTTAAACATATGTTGTGCATGTATAATACTAATGCCATTTTAGTATTGCATGTTTTTGGTTAATTCTAGCCCCGGACCCAAACACGGCATCTAAAATGCAAAAATGTTCACACGAATCCAAGACGACGTGTGAACATATACTTACAATTGTCTGTGATTATACCCTCATTTTATTGTTTATTTATGAGGAAGCCCTTCAGATCCACTAAGTAATTTTTAGCCATGCTACTAGATGAGTAAGAAACTAAATTTGTCCTTTCCTGTATTGATAAACACCATCAATACTTCCAGTCTTGACTGTTAAAAAGAGGAACATGGCTCCCAGAACCCTTGGATTGTTAGCAATTAGGTGAGTATACTTTACATTATTTTTTAATTTGCCATCTTGAATAAATGAGTTGTCTCCTGAACACAACCCATGTCAATGTGCCCTATTAGGGCAAATTGATGACATGGAGAAGAAGGGGTTCCTATGAACTATAATGTAATGCTGTTTCCTCTGCAGTGCCCTCTGCATTGAAAATTTTTGAGCCAGTTTGAACATTTCGAACTTTGTTATCTACATAAAACTGCAAGGAAAACAGTTGTTATCTTGAAAAATTTAATTTTATACATTAAATATGATCTAAAACTTATAAAAACAACCGGCAAAAAATTGTAAAAATGTGTTAGTAGCTTTAGCTTTTATGTAAAATTACATGTAAAATGTAATGCACTTTGTTCCACACACTTTTCTCCAAATCTTAAAAACTTTTTGTGTTTAAATTGCAAATTTTCATCGAAGAAGTGAAGGCATGGTAAACTAGATTGATGATTTCAGTTAAAATCTGACACAGTAATAAAATGCATCCTAAAGATCTGTTGTTGCTAGTAGCAGTATGTGCTGCTACACTAATGAAACAAATGTACCTCATGAGAAATTAGCACCATCATAGGTATAGCATATATAGCATTGATTTATCTCTCAACTAAAACCAAATTACTTTCATAAGCTTTTACACCAGGGTCTGAAATTGACATTTATCCTATTTCAGACTACAGAAAAATGCAAATAGTTTTGAAAGTCAATTATTTTCAGCCTTTATATCAAACACCTAAGCAAACAATATTTTTAAACCTATTTGTAGAATTAAAGTAACATCTCCCTTCACAATGAACCCAAAGTTGAGTTACTATCTTAAGGAGCCCTTGTTAATAATTTTAGGCCTCAACATATCAGGCCACTAGATATAATTTAAATCAGGCACCTCAACTGGCTTACCAAGGCTTGAACTCAGACCTAGAACGCCTGCTATCCGGATCCCTGCTGCCTGCATCAAGAAAATAAGGTATGGAACTAGAAGGAACAAACCTGGAGTAGGGTAATAAGCAGAACACAGCCCAGGAAGTTGGGGAACTGGCAACGGTGAAAGTAGGTTTGAGGGCTTCTTGTGCGACACCTTGGCACAGAAAGTCCCAGGTGCTGCACCAAAGAGAAAATGCAGCAGCAACATTTTGAATGTCACAAGGAATAGAGAATCAACAAGTCAAGAAGTAAGCTTAGTAGATTTGTATAACCATGGCCGAGCTAGCTTTGAGATGTGATACTAATAAAATGCATACTTCTTTCGAGACAGAGTAAGGAAAGTCTTACCCAGAGGAGTCTCATTAAACCATAAGGGATCTGAATCAATAATAGATTTTTTTAGAAGCTTTATCCGTGGAGTCAGATGAATGGGACAGAGCATTTGTATCTTAATTGTCTTCTCTGCGGATTCAAAATGAATAGTGTTGAGCGAATTAAATTAAAACGGACAAAGGGGATGGGAAATCAGCACTAAAGGTTTTTTATGGTGTATTTCGCGAAAGTTTAAAAAACATAGAACTAAGGGTCGTTTCCGCCTGTTTTCAGCCTTTTTGTGCTCTTTTTCCAGCGTCTCAGAGCAGAAGGACGTGCGCTCTGCTTGTGTCCAAACAGCTCAGCGAAATTATTCTATTTCTTCACAGAGAAACCTCTACTATTAGCTGTGATCCTTACAATTTAGTTAGATTAGAGATTGGAAGATTTTATATAGTTAGGTAGAGAATTTTAAAGGAGCATCTACCACTGTAAAGTCACGGGGGGAGCGGAGGGGGGCCCCCGCGGGCGAACACAGACAAGCTCTATAAAGAATACTGGATAAAGTTCACCAAGACTTAATGTAGAAATTGCACTGCAATAGCTTTATTATTAACAGTTTTCTATTGAAATATTTCCTGGATATTGGGCAGCCTGAACTTATAGGATACACATCTTTTCTAGTAACTGCAGGTCTCTTTGTTAGGTGCAAAACTCCACTTTTATTATCAGTATACATTTCAGATAGGTGTTCATTTTCAATTTTGCCCATTCCACCTTTGTTGATATATCCACCTTGCACTTAAATTTGAATCCAGCAATTTTATAGTCACCACAGGTGAATTGAAAGGTGCCAAAAACAACTTGTATTATAATAAACCCGAATACGATAAAACCCAAAAATTAAATGCCGCTGTTTAATTTTTTTAAAAATTCTGGTCGCAGTGGCCAGCTTTGTTCATCTTGAGTGCAGCTCACCTTAATATCTAGAATTCAGATAATATTTTATTCATCCACAGGTGAATTTTCATATGCCAAAAATACCTTGGGGGCAAAAATATCGAATACATTACAGATACGTGTTTTTTGACTTTGGCGCAGGCCAGCTTTGTTCATAGATCTACTTGCACTTAAATTGAATCCAGCAATTTTATAGTCACCACAGTGAATTGAAAGGTGCCAAAAATACCTTGTATTATACCGAATACATTTCAGATACGTGTTTTTTTCCTTTGGGCGGCAGATGGCCAGCTTTGTTGAAAGACTACTTTTTCCGGCACTTTGAAAAGTGGGGGGGTCGTGCAGGTTAATGGTCATGCTGTGGCCCAGGACAGATATAGTCAATGTCCAGTGAAACTAAAATTGTGGTTGAAAGACTCCTTTTTCCGGCACTTTTAAATCTGGGGGTCATGCAGGTTTGGGGCTCATGCTGTGGCCCAGGACATGTATAGTCAATGTCCAGTTCAACTAAAATGTGGTTGAAAGACTCCTTTTTCCGGGACTTTTAAATCTGGGGGTCAAGCAGTTTTGGGGCTCATGCTGGTTCCAGGACAGGGATATTCAATGTCCAGTTCAAGTAAGATGATGGTTCAAATCATTTCTGCCTTTTGGCAATTTTTATTTTGTGGGTGATTCAGGTTTTAGGGTCATGCTGTGGTAAATGACAGGGATTGTGATTGTTGTTTGATTTTTTTTCTGTGGCTTTTATAACCTAAGTGTGTTGACTAAGATGTAGCACGTATCCATTTGACTGTTGTGGATGTTAATTCCAGCTTCTCCAGCCCTGTTTGGGTGTAAGAATGAAGGTGTTGTTGCTCTCCCATAGACTTTAATGGTAATCGCTCATAATCGACTGCTCACTATCGACTATCTTGTCGATGATGGTCGACTATCGACCATCGACCGATGTCAATGGCCAAAGCAATCGCTCAACACTAAAAATTAAGCAAAAAGTCAAAATGAGAAAAAAGGGACCAGGGTGCCTGCTAGATAGTGAATATGTAATGATCTCCTTTTAGTAGATGGCACAACTCTTTGGAAAACACCTTGGCTCCTTGAATTTTGTCAAATAATTCTCAGATCATAGGAGGAATGTATTTGTTTTGATGGTGATCTTGTTCCCCTATAATAAATATGAGGTCATAACCAATCATCTTTTTTCAACACAGAGAAGAATCTTGCACTAGCCATGAAAGAAGATTTCTGAAGGATTTATGTCTAGATTCTCTTTGATATACGAAGCTATAGTTTTTAAGTCAGGCAAGAACAAGGGATTAAACTGTACCCCATGAAAGGAAAGTTCCAGAAAATAAATTAATGCAACAATTTTACAGTCTATACGGTGAGCAGGTCTCTTCTTGTTTTTGGCAGAAAATATTTGCATAATTAGAATAATGCATGAGGAACCCTGAAAAAGAGATGTGGACTTAACGTCTTAGGTAAAGGAGATGTGATTCAAGAGGAAAAGCAGTGGAAATCAGGAAACTTGTACATATGACTAGTTGATATTGTAAGAGATTAGGTAGCGGGTTGGTCATCTCCTGGGTAGACGGGCCCAGATCAGCGGGCACAGAAAGTCCAAATGACAAAATAAGTTCGGTTAAAGCTGACCACAGACAGTTTTATTGTCAGCATGTGGTACATACAAACAAAATAAACAAAACAAAACCCTATGCCTGTCTGGCTCTAACTAAACATCAGGATTCCTTCCAATCCTAGTGCTGGCCTAATACCAGTCACCATAACAGAACAGTATCACTGTACCACAAGTACATGCTCCCACAGGTTCTTAGCAGAGGTCCTGTCCCAGGCTGAGAGACAGTGTGTCTGCCACTCTGGCCTTATATGAGACGGACACACCTAAACTTAATCAGGCAACCCAAGACCCGGCCTGTCTAGGTGGAGTGGGGCCCACCCTCGCTATCCCCACTCCAGCAAACCAGCACTTGCAAATGGGTTTTATTAAACCCTACACAAGAGATCTCTTAGATCTCTGACACTTCACTTTCTGGTTGCTCTTTACCTGGCAGACATAAGAAATCTTGGGCAGATATACCTTCCCTCTAGGACCAGTCCAGAAAATCTGTCACAATATCTAAGGCATGAGTGCTTAGCTGGGAATGTCACAGTAAGGAGCAAATAGACTTCTGCAGGACATAAGAGATCGAAAAAAAACTTGTACAGAAAATTAAGATCAAGAAGATGAGGTTACCTCGAAAAAATTAGGTGAAAAATAGAGTAGCTTCTTCCATAATTCTAAGTGCTTGAGTTTCCTGGGGTTTTTGGGGGGTTGATTCTCAAAGAGCTCAAGAAGTTAGTTTTGCCTTTCACCAAACAGAATATACAGTGAAGGAAATAATCATTTGATCCCTTGCTGATTGTGTAAGTTTGCCCACTGACAAAGACATGAAGGGCGACATGTATGAACGCAGGTGCGTCAGAGTGAATTGTCAAGTCTCATTTTCAGTGTATAATGCGCCTGATGTATGAAAGTGGTTTTTGTGCATTCATAAATGGTGTGTAAAGTTCAACGTGCCTCGTCTATGTGTTAGGCGCATTATGGAACTTAGGTGCATAAGAAATGCGCATAACATGTATTAAGGTTATAGACAGGCTGGAAATACGAGAAGTCATTAGAATAGCATGTCAGTGAATGGAAACTATGGTACTGATCCTGCTTGGAGAACCACAGGTCCCAGCAATACCCGTGCTGTGCTGGCTCTTGCTGTATGCAGAATAAAGGATTAGAGCAGAAAAAATAAATTTCAAATTTAATGTAGTAAAAATTTAAAATATACAAATCTGAACAACATAATCAGTGGGTTTTTTAATGTAAAATTTGTTTTAGATTCTATTAATTTTCAAAACATTTTATAGGAGATATTTTTATATTTTGGGGATATTATATATTTTTATATTAAGTAAAATTATTATATTTTCATAAAATTTAAATAATTAAATTTTATACAGTTTTCTAATTATAATAAATTACTTTTTATTAATGTACTGGTGTATGTTAAGAAATATTGGACATTTTTGCACCTTAAAGCAAATCTAGCTCCACTGCGACTCCTCAGGCTCAGACAGACCACATTGAGATAGGTCTGCCTGTCAGAGCAGTAATGCACCTAGTTTTGCTGAACCACATTCATATATGTGTCTAATATTCCGAACGTGGTGCGACATGCCCCCAGAATGCCCCTTCATGTTAGGCGCATTCGAAAGTTTCGAGTCTTACGAACAATGCAGCTAACCCATACGTTAGGCGCACAAGACATCGTAGCCTGCTCAGTTAGGTGCATTGTACGCCAGAGAAAGGGTGAAAAACCCATTCATACGTGTCGCCCGAAAGTCTATAATTCTAACATTCTGGCTTATAGTTAGACACTCCTAATCAACTCGTTACCTGCATGAACGACAACTGTCTTAAATAGTCAACTTTATAAAAAGACTCCTGTCCACAGGAACAATTAATCAGTCAGGCTTTAACCTCTACAACATGGGCAAGACCAAAGAGCTTTCTAGGGATGTCAGGGATAAGATCGTAGACCTGCACAAAGCTGGAATGGGCTACAAAACCATAAGTAAGATGCTGGGTGAGAAGGAGACAATTGTTGGTGCAATAGTAAGAAAATTGAAGAAATACAAAATGACTGTCAATTGACCCTGTAGTTGCTGCCAGCATTATTAGGTTGCACTGAGAAATCAGGAGATCTGAACTTGTCAATTCATCCTTTATGTTACCAGAATGTCAAAACAGTGCAAAAGTGGATGGCATACTGGCTAACTACAGAAGAATGGCCTTAGTGTGGTTGAAGAAAAGAAAAAGCTGCAGAAAAAGCATGACCAGGTTCTATGGAGACTCTAAAAAATGTACCCAAAAACTCATGTAAATTGAACGTATCCCTGCATTCTTGGAGTGGTGTTCCCAAAACTTCTCCAGAAAACAGAAACAATGAATCCACTTGAGCTCTTTCAAAAGCAAATTGATATGCTAGATCTTTAAACGTAAGGTGCACTGGTTCATCAAACACCGACATATCTTAGCATCTCCATCATAATGTGGCATTGTAGGAAGATGGACACCAGTGATGCTGAAAGAGTAGAAATAACCAGTAAAAATATGCAGTAGAGTCAAAGCAAATCACTAACAAATTGAAACAAAACAGCAGCAATGTCTTGGTCTTTAAATAACTAACATCAGTGGAATGCTTGGCCTGAATTGAGCTAAGGCATGAAGATAAATCCACTGGTTGAATATGTATTTGGTGAATTACAATGTTGGGAGGCAAAGTGTAAGAAGCTTAATGGTCTTGACCATTTTAACCACACTACACAGATTGGATCTTCACTGCAGCTAACAATCAGATTGATGACAATAGCACAGCGTTGAATACTAACAGCTGACTGGGTGCAGTACAGAAGAATCACACCTTAGATGTGGTGAGACAAGCAATAAGTCAAGGAAGACAGAGTACAATCATTATAGTATTCAAGCCAGTGGTCAAGGAAAGCAGCGTACAAGTTAAGTAATCACACATAAAGCCGAGTCACAAATAAGTTATCACAAGGAGTCAAATGGGGGAACAGGGGTCCCTCTAAATATACCAGTGAGAAAAGGCAAAAGGATTATTAGTGCAAACAGTTCCTCTATCTACAGACAAGAGCATGCTCTAGAGAATTAGGGGACATGATTCTGGGAAAGGTGCAATCAGCAGGGAACATTATAGCAAAATGTACTGCAAAATGGGCCAAAGAAGACATAAACTCATCCTAAAAAAACAAATCCAAACATAGCTCCACTAATATAATTCTTTAAAAAAAAGTTATGGCTTTCAAAATACACCAACGAAAAAAATATTTTACTAGCAAAAGGGTTTTTATTGTACAAAAGTAACTCACAAAAAAGTTAACATATCATTTATGCTGCACAGTGAATACCCAGAAAGTACACACTTCTTTTTACATATATTTGGAATCTTTTGTCAATCTCTATCCTATTCTCAGCATTTTCCGTATTAAGCACAGTGTATTATGCCACCTTTTCACATGCATACTCCAGATATAAGTATTTATGTACATGCTGTACATACCCTTTGTAAATGTGTATATATATATATATTTAATGTAATATCTATATGTGTATATTTTTCGATTATTGTACATTTCTGTGATTATTGTTGTTTATATGTTTTGATTTCTTTATTATTTCCTGCAGTGTCATGTTTGAAAAAGGTCCATAACCGAAACATTACACGTCTTAGTTGTCACTATTATATCATTCTATCTTTGGAGAGTGTGGATATACATCAAATAAAAATTTTTTATGTGCATCATACCTCTGGAGTACTGTCAACTATCTATTCTACAGTTGTGGGGATCCCGTCCGACGTTGACTAGCACCTAATCATCGAATTTAGACCTGGAGTGCCACTCAACTATAAAAGTAACTGTAAAGATAAAGCCCCCAAAAATTGCTGAATTTAATACATTAAATACACCCAAAAATGCTATTAAAAAAAACTTGTCTTAAAACAAAACAAGCCCCCATACAGTTGACAAAAAAAATTAAAAAAGGTGTAACTTAATTTTTACAGTAGCTACATATTAAAAGGATAACTTGTTGTACACACTTTCTTATTAAAAGGACCATACTGCTCTGTAACATAGGCAGTGACTAAATGCTTAAATTGTCAGTCTGGCCCTACTTCTTTGTATTGAAAATAGACAATGGGTGTTCATGTAATTCACTGTCCTTTAGAGGAAGAACAGGTCTTTGGATACTATGTCTATCTCTATGAATATCATATGAAATCATAGAGCATATGAACAGGGACTGATGTAGCCACAAAAACTCTACAATTAGAGTTTCTGTTGTAGTTTAAAAAAAACACACCAAAAAACAAATGCGAAATTGTCTCATAAAAATATGTGCAATATTACAGTTTTTGCTTTAAAACTGTCGAAAACAATCTGCAATTTTGACATTTACAGTGAAGGCAAGAGGTTAGCCTTGGATATGAGACAGTGATGTTATGTTGCTGCAGTTTACACCAGAAAGAAGCTGATAAAAAAGAATGTACTAAGCAAAGCTTTAGGACCTGGTTTTACCAGTTTTTGGATTTGAAACCACCTGAAAACCGAATACACAGCTCGGATTTTCTGACAATCAGATTTCAAATCTGTAGTCTTTCAAAAAACTTGGAACATGTACATTCTTCAGCCAAATTTACGGCGGAAAATGTACTGTTACAATGTTTAGGTGAACGGCTGAATCCGAAAACTGTGGCCAAAAACGGGTCACAAAACATCACAAAAAAACATTAATTTACTGGTCGGATTCTAAATCAGTATCCAACTGTTATTTTATCTATGCCGTGTGGAGCACCCTTAGTAAGTAAAATCCAACGTTACTATTAAGAAAACTGCACAGAACTAGAGATAGGATTAAGAAAAACTATAATTCTTTTTATTAAATTGGGAACTCCCACTACATTTATTAGCTTTTTAAATGTAGGTAAAGGTAAATAATTATTAATAACAAATACATTGCTTCATTTTAGAGTTGAAGCAGATCTTATTTCCTGCTTGTTTCAGCACAGGAGCTTTTTATCTTTATCACTGACAAAATTTAACCCTTCAGGGCCATTTAAACCTTCTAGCCATAGTTTTAGTTACTATATGTTAAAAAACCAGGTTGTTAATCGTCGGGGGTGGGTGACAAAGGAATCTAGGGACTTTTTTTAATACCGTGTTTCCCCGATAGTAAGACACCCCCGATAGTAAGACATAGTGGTGTCTTGGGGAGGTCGCCTAATGGTAAGACGTACCCCGAAAATAAGACGTACGCGGCTTGATGACGTCATGGGCCTGTGCCGGGATGAGCGCGCGGGAGGCCAGAGCAGCGAGGAGACGGCGCGGCGCGGCAGACGGAGCAGCGAGGATGCGGCTCGGGAGACGGAGCAGCGAGGAGGCGGCGCGGCGCGGGAGACAGAGCAGCGAGGAGGCGGCGCGGTGCGGGAGACGGAGCAGCGGGGAGCCAGGTAAGTGTTTTTCTGCCTACAGCTGGCCCTATACCTGTCTACAGCTGGCCCTATACCTGCCTACAGCTGGCCCTATACCTGCCTACAGCTGGCCCTATACCTGACTACAGCTGGCCCTATACCTGCCTCCTATACCTGACTACAGCTGGCCTTATACCTGTCTACAACTGGCCCTATACCTGCCTACAGCTGGCCCTATACCTGCCCTATATAAGACATACCCCGAAAGTAAGACATACTGGGACTTTTGGGGGTAAAAAGAATGTAAGACGCTGTCTTACTATCGGGGAAACATGGTAGTTCTAGAAGATTAAGTAATGGAATGTTACAGCGATCATCTCACATCCCAGTCGCCATATATATAAACAAATGTGTTTTATCAGTGATAAGATATTGGAGGGACAAAAGCCAACCTATAAGTGATTTGTTGGGCTAAAGTACCTTTAAACAATGATTAACATGTTCCTCTTTTGGAAATAATGAACAATTTAATTTATTATCTCTATAACTATGTCAAAGCTAAGCTCTTTAGGCAAGGTCAACAGAAAATACTTAAATGCTAGAAATAAAAAAACTTTTAAAAACTAAAAAAGAAATAGAAAGTATTTAACCCTATATTTTTCTCGACGGAATTAAAAAGTTTTAAGCTGTCTGTGGAAAGCAGGCTCTGTGAAACAGCCAGATGGGAAAACCCCTTTAAGGATGGTTTTATGTATAATGTTTTAAAAAAAAGTCTTTCACACTATTTGCTCTGTATGTAGGCAGTAGCCACCAGTTAGTTCTAGAGAACTTCAACATTTATTTTACTATCCGCAGTTAGGAGATGAATGTATAATTTTGGGTATCTGATCACTGGAACCATCATCAAGTTTGGGGTTTTAATACCCCCTCCTAACAATTAGGCCCCCAACTAGAGATGAGCGAATCGATTCTAACGAAGTGGAATTCGTTTAGAATTTCAGGAAAAATTTGATTCTGAACAAAGCCGAAGTTCATGGCGATTCGTGGGGAACTAGTTTGAGCGTTTTCGTTGGGGCCCTCGACATTTGGGCGATGGTTGATAGTCGACCCATCGACATATAGTCGATTTGTGATGGTTGATTATGAGCGATGACCTTTTTAAATCATGGGAGAGCAACAACACCTTCCTTCTTTTCCAAACAGGGGGGAGAAGGCTGGAATTAAAATCCAAACAGTCAAAAGGATAGTGCTAATCTTTTGGCAAAACCCCTTAGGTTTAAAAGCCCCAAAAAAAAACACACCATTCACTATCCTGTTTGTACCACAGCTGACCCTTAAACCTGTCACCCATAAATTAAAATGTCCAGAGGCAGTTGATTTGACCAAAACATTTTACTTGAATGGGCATTGAATACCCCGTCCCGGAACGCAGCTGAGCCCCAAACCCGCATGACCCCCGATTTAAAAAATGCGGAAAAGGGGCTTTAAAACCCCATTTTAGTTGAAAAATGGACTTGACTATACAAGTCCGGGCCACGCATGAGCCCCAAACTTTCATCCCCCGATTCAAAAATGCCGGGGAAAAAGTTTTTTCAAACCCCATTTTATTTTTAATGGGCATTGATATACTTGTCCCGGGGCCCCGCATGAGCCCCCCCAAAATCATGACCCCGATTAAAAAGTGCGGAAAAAAGGAGCTTTCAACCAATTTTAGTTTCCTGGGGCATTTTGGGGCTACACCTGTCATGGGCCCCGCTGGCCCCAAACCGGGAGCCCCCACATTTAAAAAGTGCCGGGGAAAAGGAGCCTTTCAACCACCATTTTAGTTGAAAATGGGCATTTTATATCTTTTCCCGGACCGAGTATGACCATTAAACCGTCTGACCCCCAATTTTAAAAAATGTCGGGAAAAAAGGGTCTTTGAACCACCCTTTTAGTTTTTAAAGGCAAACAATCTGTCCTGTACCGCAGAATGACCCTTAAACGGTCTGACCCACAGATTAAAAGGTGCGGAAATGGAGTCTTTCAACCACCATTTTAGTTTTTATGGAATATACTGTCCCTGTCCTGGGAGCGCTTGCCCCTCCCTTTGAGTTGGACCCAAATTGAGCTTCACTTGGAAATACTGGGTTAACGCTCTGTTACCCAGGGCCCTTTTTTTTTGGCATTCTTTTTTTTTTTTTATCAACGGCTGGAGGGAAATTTGTCTTGTATTGTTTTTTGTCCGTGCTCCTTCCCATTCCCTGAAAACCTACATTTTTCAAGTTTTCCTGTACCTCCCTTTTACAATTCAGAGGGAATTTTTTTTACCAGCTATTTTGTACATGCAAGTTTTTTTAGTAGTTTAATTTTAGAAAACACTTTTTTTTAAAATTGGAGGGAACCCCCATTTTCTTTTTTTCCCTTTTTTTTTAAATTTGTAAAAGGGGTTGTCTCAATACGGGGGATTGATACTATTTTTTTAAAGATCTGCAAAAAAAGTCTTTTTGCAATTGTGTCCATTAACAGTGTCCTACCTTTTTCCTTTTTTCTGACACCCATCCCCCTTGGGACCCCAACTCTTGAAATTGTAAAGAAAAAAATGTTGTTAAAAACAAAAATTTTTTTACAATAGGCCCGTTATTTAAGCTGCTTTTCCAAAGCAAAATCCCCCCAAAAAAATTCAAAGAAAGGCCCATTGAGCCACTTTGGACAATTGTTAAAGTAAAAATATCTGTTAGAAAAAACATTTTTTTATAATAGGACCTGTTTTTTAAGCTGCATTTCAAAGCAAAATCCCCCAAAAAAAATTTCCCAAAGCATGACCCTTGACCCACATTGGACAATTTTGAAGAACAAAGGTTTTGTTAAAAACAACATTTTTTTTATAATGGGAAACCTGTAGTATTGCTGTTTTAAAGGGCCCCAATGCCCCAAAAAAATTTTTAAAAAAAACTTTAAACCGCTTTTAAAAATTTGTGAGGGGAAAAAGGGCCACTTAGAAGCCACTTTAAAGTTCCAAAGGACATTGTTATTCTGTATCTCACAGCTACATGACCCAAAAAATTATAAATATCCCTTCTCACCACTTTTAAAAATTGTGAGGGAGAAATCCCCTTTAAAAAGCCAATTTTTTTAAAAAGGCCCATGTTTTATTGCTGTATCTCACAGCTACATGCCCCCAAAAAAATTTTTTAAAAATAAACTTCTCGGCCACTTTTTAAAAATTGTGGGGGAGAAATGCCATTTAAAAAGCCCCCTTTTCTGTTCCAAAGGCCCAATAATTATAGCTGTATCTACAGCAACAGCCCCAAAACCTTTGAAAAAATCGAAAATTTTAAAAAAGTAAGTGAGTAAATGGAATACGGTGTTGTCAAGAAATCTTGCTGTTTTACAGTCTCCCCCAAAAGCAAAAAACCCCAAAAATTAAATGTTGGGAAAAGAGAAAAAAAAATTGCAGCAAGAAATTTTCATTTTAAAAAAAAATTTTTCAAGAGGACCATTTCTGTTTTAAGAGGAAAAGTGAAGTAGACCGGGGGGCTAAAACGGGGACCCCGGCAATTGGGGGGCCCCAAAACATCATCAAGTTCCCTGCCTATTCATCTTGTTAAAGGCAAACGAATTTCCCCAATTTTCTGGGGGAAAGCCTGCATTTTCTGTTGGGCTCCTTTAGCTGTGCTAAAGGTCCGCTCAGATATGGGCGCTGGCTACGGGCCGGGGAAAAACCATTATGGCGTTGGCAGCCAGCTCGGGCCCCAATTTTTTTTGGCCATTTTGGGTACCCCAAAAAGTCTATTTGGGGCCCGGAAAAACATTTCAAAAAATTGGGTTTGGGCGCAGATAGGGTTCCCTTTCACCATGATCTTTTGGTGGTCTCTGTGGTTGGATGTGGGCCCCGCATTGGATGTGTCGGGGGGTGGTAAACAAAGATTTTCCAGAGGTCCCCCCTTTCTTTTGCCAAACCCCGCCTGCTGTTTTCTGGGTGCCCTACGGCTACTTTTGGGACTCTACTGCCCGTTTACGTTGCTTTGTTGTTCCCACCGGGGCTTTTTGGGGGAAGTGAAGCAGGGCACAACAATGTTCCAGTTGATCAATCACCAAAAGGGCTCCATTTCCTGTATTTTACTCCCCTATTTGGGTGGGTTTGGGAAAGGGAAAATGCTGAGGGTTTTGTTTTTTTTACCGGGTAACCAGGGGGGTGGCCACCCCGTAATGTTGTTTTATTTTGGGTGGCCTTAATGCAAAGGGTCATGTTGGAGGAAATGGGGGCATCCCCAACATTTATGTGGGGAGATGGAGCCTTGAATTTTTCCAAAACCTCGGGTTTGAGGGGCACTAGCAAAAATGTTTTTCCCATCTTCCTCCTCCCCCAAATTTTGCGCCAACCTCTTTTTCCCAAAGGGAGGGGGCGTCAGTAAAAGTCGGGGTCTAAATAAACCCCCCCCTCCTCCGCTGCCTCCCGCACAAACTTCAAAAAAACAGCCTTGAAATTGCCTGAGATGATGCCCCCCTGAGAGCTGATGCCCCACCTTTTCACAACTTTTGGACCCCCGAACCCCTTTTCCCAATTGGAAGACTGATAAATTGGTTTGGAAAACTGTGGGCCTTGTGGGTTTGACGAGGGGAAAGGCCCGGGGGGCCCGGCCCGTGTCTGTCCCCCCCCTCTTTCGCTCGGGGGGCCTTTTGTTTTAGGGGGGTGTTCCCCAAAGATAGTTCCAGAAAAATAAAATCCCCCACAAATTGGCCCCATTCGACAAGGGGATTGTCCCCCACCCCGACCTTTTGGGGGCTTCTTCAAAAATGGCAAGGATGGTGCAGAGCTCTTTTTACCGCCCCCACTCTCGGTGGCTCAACACCCCCAGGTCCGCCCCGCTGCTTTTTTCAGGGGAGTGGGCCAAATTCGTACTGCTAAAAGGCATTGGGGCCCGCTGCCCCAAAAACACTTGAGCATTGGGGGTGAAATTTTTAGCGGGTTTCCCCGTCAACAATGAGGGCGGTTGACGGGGAGGTGAGCTGACACGCCCAAGCAGCAAGGGGGGGCGAAGCAGGGTTTCAACGGCGGAAAGTGCGAACTTAGACCCTTTGAGCCCTTTTTTTAGGCAAAGGCCCGTCCAGGACCCAGGTGCTCTTTTTAAAATTTTGGACGACCAAAAGGTTTAAAACATGTTGCCAGGCAAGGGTGGGTTGTCCCCCCTACCCCCTCTTAAGGGCGGGCCCCAAAATTTCGCCCTTATCCCCACCCCCACCTTTTCCTGGGACAAGGTTCAAGGGGCCCCCCGCCAGGGGCCCGGGCTCGTTGCGGAAAAGCCTCCACAGCCCCCCTGACCTGTGTTTTGGAACCGGGCTCCAAGAACAGATTAAAATTTTTTAACATAGCTTGTTTTTCTGGCAAAGTGATCCACCAGAGGACCTTGGGGGAAAGAACCCTGCACCATCCCTGCGGTTTTTGAGAGCGTACGCCGAGCCTGAGAGCCACCGTCACCCCCAGAGACATCCACCCACTCACCTAGTGAGTGTCACAGAGAATAGTGGCCTTGGCCGTGCTTACTAGTCCATGTGTCGGTGGTCAGATGGACTTTTCCGGCCACAGATGCAGACAACGCGCTTGAAATTTTAGATGACACGTGGCTGGCCAGGGCAGGGATGGCTTTTCTGGCAAAGAAATGCCTGCTCGGCATCTGGTATTGGGGGCAGGCAAGGACCATGACGTGGCGGAACCCATCTGTGTCCACCAGACGGAAAGGCAACATTTCCAAGGCCAAAAGCCTGGCAATGCCGACATTCAGGCTTTTGGCTTTGGGATGGTTTGGGTTAAAGTGTTTCTTCTGCTCCCGAACCTGGAAGACAAAAGGGCTGGCTGCTAGACTGGCCGCTTTTAACGGCTGCAGTCGCCCAAACTGGCGGAAGGAGAAGGGGTAGGATGGGTCCCTGGTGGTGCTGGTGGTACTCGGGGCGACGGTGGAGGCTGAAGCGAGGGTGATCCCTGATCATGACTCTGAGAGACATGGGCAGCTGAGGAACGCTTGGTGGTGGCGGAGGAGGAGGAGGCGGAGGGCAGAGGGTTTTGACAGATGGTTGGAGGCCCGGGGTCCCGGGCTGGCCTTTTTTGGCCAAGTGTTTGCCCCCATTTCAAACTCATGCATTTGCTGCAATGTGACTAGACATTTGGTGGTGGTTAACCACCTAAGGTTCTTGCCTTTACTTATGCGTTTACGGCATAGGTGGCATATGACATCGCTGGGTGAATCAGAGGCTTGCTCAAAGAAGGCCCAGGGTTGAGAGGTCCGGACCTTTTTGACGGCGATAAGCGAGGAGCGGGGTTTGCGCTGACCGTGGCCTGGTGGGAAACATATCAGCGGACTTCTGCGACCGCCCTCCTCACTTTTTGAGGCCGAACCCGTATGAAACTACGCCATCGTCTTCCTCCTTTGTCCAGTGATGAAGCGCTCGCAAGCAAATTCTGCTAAAAAAGCCACGTTGGATCCGCAATGTCGTCATCATCATCATCAACACAGGTGACTTCGTCGTCCTGACATTCTGCAATCCAGAGCTGCGGGCTACAAGCAAGAGGGACTGCAAGGCGTTGCCGACCGCCCGGGATTTTTGCCGGTTGACCGGCTTCCTTCTCCTCCTCTGATGGCATCAGTAACTGGGCGTCAGAGCAGAGAAAATCATCCTCTTTGGCCTCTTGATCTTTTAACATGCCTTCTGACCCCAACCGCCCTTTAGTCATGAAAGAGGGCTTCAGAAAATGGGTTATCCCCAGTGGTGGGTACAAAGAGTTGACATTTGGGCTGCTTCATGTTGAAGGATGCTGTGATGCTGATTAGACATTTGTGGCCGTGACTGGGAGGACAGGAGGTAAGACTGCTGGATGCAGGTTGCATTAACCACTGAAGGACAGATTGGCGACGCTGTTCGTTACTGAGATTCACATTGCCCTGACCCAGCGATGACAGGCCCGACGGTCCTGCAACTGACGATCCACTGGCATGCGTGTTGTCGCCAGCACTGGAAGGAGCACCTTCTCTTGTACCTCTACCTTTCCCTGTCCTACCCCCTCTTTGCTCGCTTTACCCACCTGAATTTCGCTCCATGTTCAGAAATTTTAAAATTTTGAGAAGGTATGGGAAAAGTTTTGGAAAGTCTCTTATAAAAGATGGCAAATCATAGCTATTCTCAAATCCCTCAAATCAAAACAAAATTGCTGGATTCAAATATAACTGCAAAGTAGATCTATAAACAAAGCTGGCCTACGCCAAAGTGAAATAACACGTATCTGAAATGTATTTGGATAATAAAAGGGAATATTGGCACCTAGCAATTCACATGTGGTGACTACAAAATGGCTGTATTCAAATTTAACTGCAAAGTAGATCTATCAACAAAGCTGGCCTGCGCCAAATGAAAAAAACACGTATCTGACATGTATTCGGATAATACAAGGTATTTTTGGCACCTATCAATTCATCTGTGGTGACTATAAAATTGCTGTATTCAAATTTAACTGCAAAGTAGATCTATCAACAAAGCTGGCCTGCGCCCAAAGTGAAAAAACACGTATCTGAAATGTATTCGGATAATACAAGATTTTTGGCACCTATCAATTCACCTGTTGTTACTATAAAATTGCTGTATTCAAATTTAACTGCAAAGTAGATCTATCAACAAAGCTGGCCTGCGCCAAAGTGAAAAAACACGTATCTGAAATGTATTCGGATAATACAAGGTATTTTTGGCACCTATCAATTCACCTGTGGTGACTACAAAATTGCTGTATTCAAATTTAACTGCAAAGTAGATCTATCAACAAAGCTGGCCTGCGCCAAAGTGAAAAAACACGTATCTGAAATGTATTCGGATAATACAAGGTATTTTTGGCACCTATCAATTCACCTGTGGTGACTATAAAATTGCTGTATCAAATTTAACTGCAAAGTAGATCTATCAACAAAGCTGGCCTGCGCCAAAGTGAAAAAAAATGTATCTGAAATGTATTTGGATAATAAAAGGTATTTTTGGCACCTATCAATTCACCTGTGGTGACTACAAAATTGCTGGATTCAAATTTAACTGCAAAGTAGATCTATCAACAAAGCTGGCCTGCGCCAAAGTGAAAAAACACGTATCTGAAATGTATTCGGATAATACAAGGTATTTTTTGGCACCTATCAATTCACCTGTGGTGACTATAAAATTGCTGTATTCAAATTTAACTGCAAAGTAGATCTATCAACAAAGTTGGCCTGCGCCAAAGTGAAAAAACACGTTATTGAAATGTATTCGGATAATACAAGGTATTTTTGGCACCTATCAATTCACCTGTGGTGAGTAAAAAAATTGCTGTATTCAAATTTAACTGCAAAGTAGATCTATCAAAAAAGCTGGCCTGCGCCAAAGTGAAAAACACATATCTGAAATGTATTCGGATAATAAAAGGTATTTTTTGGCACCTATCAATTCACCTGTGGTGACTACAAAATTTCTGGATTCAAATTTAACTGCAAAATAGATCTATCAACAAAACTGGCCTGCGCCAAAGTGAAAAAACACGTATCTGAAATGTATTCGGATAATACAAGGTATTTTTGGCACCTATCATTTCACCTGTGGTGACTATAAAATTGCTGTATTCAAATTTAAGTGCAAGCTGCCTCAATGAACAAAGCTGTAGTGCGCCAAAGTCAAAAAACACGCATCTGTTATGTATTTGTATAATACAAGATATTTTTGGCACCTTTCAATTTACCTGTGGTGACTCTAAAATTGCTGTATTCAAATTTATGTGCATGCTGCCTCAATGAACAAAGCTGTAGTGCGCCAAAGTCAAAAAGCACGTATCTGTTATGTATTCGTATAATACAAGATATTTTTGGCACCTTTCAATTCACCTGTGGTGACTTTAAAATTGCTGTATTCAAATTTAAGTGCAAACTGCCTCAATGAACAAAGCTGTAGTGCGCCAAAGTCAAAAAACACGTATCTGTTATGTATTGGTATAATATAAGATATTTTTGGCACCTTTCAATTCACCTGTGGTGACTATAAAATTGCTGGATTCAAATTTAACTGCAAGCTGCCTCAATGAACAAAGCTGTAGTGCGCCAAAGTCAACACGTATCTGTTATGTATTCGTATAATACAAGATATTTTAGGCACCTTTCAATTCACTTGTGGTGACTATAAAATTGCTGGATTCAAATTTAAGTGCAAAGTGGATATATCAACAAAAGTGGAATGGGCAAAATTGAAAATGAACACCTATCTGAAATGTATACTGATAATAAAAGTGGAGTTTTGCACCTAACAAAGAGACCTGCTGTTACTAGAAAAGATGTGTATCCTATAAGTTCTGGCTGTCCAATATCCAGGAAATATTTCAATAGAAAACTGTTAATAATAAAGCTATTGCAGTGCAATGTCTACACTAAGTCTTGGTGAACTTTATCCAGTATTCTTTATAGAGCTTGCCTGTGTTCGCTCGCGGGGGCACCACCCCCTCTCCCCCCCCCGACTTTACAGCGGTAGAAGCTCCTATAAAATTCTCTAACTAACTACATAAAATCTTACAATCTCTAAAATAACTAAATAGTAAGGATAACAGAGAATAGTAGAGGTTTCTCTGTGAAGAAATAGAATCATTTCGCTGAGCTGTCTGGACACAAGCAGAGCGCACGTCCTTCTGCGCTGAGACGCTGAGAGACACTGAGGCTGAACAGGAAACGCTGTTCTATGTAAAACGAGGTCATGTGATTTTTCCAGCCAATCGCAACCATACACATCCCAGTCATGACGTCGCACACACATCTCACCCTGCTCTATTCTGTAAGCTGATTTGCTGGCCGCCAAAATGACAGGAAGCACCGAAAATGGCGCGATCTTAATAGATGATGCACAGATTTTAACCTAAATTATCGCATGATCTAAAAATTTCGATCAACATAAAAACTGTGCCGATTTCAAGTTTGTCGATAATAATCGCTCAACACTAGTGGTAACAAATCTAAAATGGGCGCAAGCACATGGCGTGACATGGGGCAAAGGACTATGGGAGGAAGAAAGGAACGCCCTCAATGACATGTGCAGACTGGAAGCCAATCAGCAGCCAGCAAGCTTCTGGGATGTCGCCGCCCTATAAAAAGGGCAGCCATGTTAAATTTCACCGCTTGTCACTATATCTTACATGCACAAGCATTTCTTTGCAGCAGCACTAGATTGCACTCTGTGCAAAATACTTCTGATTTTTGTTACTGGGGCAAAATATCTTTCAAATACACAGATGTGTGTCATATACAGCGTTTTTTTTATTTTGGGATATTGCTATCTGTGGCAAAGAGTTAATTTTTTCACTTATTGTGGGGAACTCTATGTCAAATCCAGTGTGTATATGTCTCCCCTACACACATCTGAAATCCGTCCAGTTCAGTCTGTAGAGATATTGCTATCTGTTAAACGCTGATACATGTAGAGCCCCCCTCCACACACACACGAAAGACTGGAGAGGGTGTCAGCAGTAATTATTCGCTGACATCACTGATCATTTTGCCCTTCCTTTGATCCGTCAGTGTCCAGTTTCAATCAGTCAATAATCTATCAGTATTGCTAAATCCAAAAACAAACAGGAGTTGATCCAAAAAAGAGATAACAAGTAAATGGAATATTTGCATGTGTTGTGTTTTGTATCCCCTCCTGCTTTTGGCTACCTAATCATCAGACAATCCTGATGCAACAAAGGATCATGTCATACTAGCCTTATGGCTTCTCTGAAGACAACAATTGGTTGTGTCTGTTCTTTTCATTCCTTCTGACAGATTAAAAGAAGGGGAAAACCAAACATAGTGGCAACGTCATAGAGTGGTGGAGGGTGGAAACAGCATTAGAAAACCACAGTGTGGTCGAGTGAGAGAGTGGTCAGTTGTCAGCAGCATGAGCAGTTTACAGAGTAGCACAATGACGGATTGTGGAGGTGGCAGCAGCATGAATAGTTTACAGAGTGCCACAATGACAGATTGTGAAAGTGGCAGCAGCATGAGTAGGCTACAGATTGACACAATTACACAGTGTCGAGGTGGTAGAAGCAAGAACAGCAGCAGCATCAGGCCAGAGAGCATCACAATCACATAATTTTGAGGTGGCGGCAGCTAGGTGACATAATGAAGAGGTGGCAGCAGCAGTAGCATCAATCCAGAGAGTGACATGGTGACATAGCCTGGAGGTGACAGCAGCAGCATGAGGAGACCTGAGTGGTGAGGTGGCAGCAGCATCAGAAGGCTACATAATGGCCCAGTAAAGAGTGGGGAGGTGGGTGGCAATACCAGTCCCTGGTAAAGATGGTGGGTGTAGAGGGAGAAATTGGCAGCAGACATGTGGCATCAGGCGGGTGATAGCATCAGGTGAGGCAGGTAGCCAGAAGAATCCAGACTCATTTGTCAAAGTTTGGCTGATCTAATCTGATGCAACAGACATTGGTGTGTGGAAATCCTGGCTGATGCACACCTGATTCATCTTGACAAAGGTTAGTCTCTCCACATTTCGGGAGGGACTGCAGTACCACCAACTTGGACAGAGGCACGGTCAGCTTCTGCGCCGTAGGATGGCTGGACGCATACTGCTGTCTCTTGGTAATTGCCTCGGTGAACGACTGCTGGCGCAATGAGTGGCGAGGAGCAGGAGCATCTGGACCGGTAGATGATGGAAAAGACAGACAGCTCCCTTTTGGCAGAAATGGGATGCGTGCCACTAGGTGATGCTGTTGTTGCTGTGGCAGGATGGACCAACATATCTGAGACACGTTTCTTCCTGGCCACTGGATGTTGACATTGCCAACATAAGGTCCCTGGTCTCGCTTCACTTTCTGACCACAGATTCTACATATATCCATGTATTTCAAAGGTGTTTTACCTTATAAGTGGAAAAAAGTAACTCTTTGGTGCAGAGAATAATATCCCAAAATAATAACCTGCCTGTAATGTAGATGTGTGTAAGTGAGAAATACACTGTAATTCAAAGATAATTCACCACAGTAAGTGAAAAAAGTAACTCTTTGTAGCTCTACATATATCAGCGTTTAACAGAACAGGTTCTGTCATAATCTATGGAATCATCTGATGACTGTGTAAAAGGAGTGTGCTCTTTGACACCATAGTGGGATCTCGGCCCTATGCTCGGTTCTTTCCAGCTGGTGCTGACATTACCCTGTCAGGCTGCGTTCCCACTGCAGTTATTTGGTCAGTTTTGACCCCGTAACTGCCCAAATAAGTGAAGTGTGAAGCGATTCTAAGAGTGCCGCCTGTCACCTGTGTGTCATACTAAATCACAGCAATGTTTCAATACCAAACCACGCTCCCTATGCATGTTTCTTGCATGGCACAATGTTCTACAACATCACACAGGCTCTCTGCAGCCAGGAAATAGATGGTTTTTAATGTGATTTGTCGCGAATAAATTCTGAACGAATCATATTTTGGGGAAAAATTCCACGAATCAGCCGAATTGAATTTTTAAGAAATTCGCTCATCTACTACATTCAGTGATTATTCTAAAATTCGTTAGATAGGAGACATTCTTTTTAAAGTGTTTTTCATAGGTTTCTCTGTAGAACTTGAAAATAGATGAGAAAAATGCTTAAAAAAAATGTCTGTATAAACAAAATAAAATTCTTTGATACTTACAGGACAAAAGTTAACAGCCAGAAAGTAAAAAACGGCAAAATGAAAAAGGAATATGTGAAATATTTCCATCAACTTCTGCAATACATTGTAACAATCTTTATTATAGTCTGCAGCACAGTCACTCTCCTTCCCCCAGGCTGCTCACAGTGCCCACTAAGTACTTTTCTCTTTTTTAATGAAATTGTTAATATTTCAAATATAATATATGGAATCGTACAAAAACTCACAGGGCAAAATCCTGTATATACTACACAATAAACCCTTCATAATCATCTTGAATCCTGTGAAATGTGGCTTGTACATACTGGATTAAAAGAAAAGGTGCAATTTCATTAATATATTTACACGCCAAAAGACAGAATAAATTGTGGTCTAGAAATATCAACAAATAGAAAGCAATGATTTAGTCAATCTATTATTTTATGCTGGCAATCTTCTTTTTTATTTCATATTATCATTTGACAAATGACTGCTAAATGTCATTTGTTCCCAAACAAGTTTTTTTTCTTGCAGAAATAACAAACAAATAAAGAAACAAATAGTGTTTGCTGTGGATTCGGAAACATATGGTAATGCATTTTTTATGCAAGCGGCTTAGTTATTCAACAATGTCCTTGCAAAAGTGAGGAACCTGGAAAGCTTATTTGAGTAAGTTACATAGTGATCTTGTACATTATGTATGGCATGTTTCTTCCAAAATTCAAACTGAAATGAGGTTGCAGTTGAAGAGGTATGTATTAGTGTATTATTTTCACTGTTGTGTATATTTAGTATATTTAGTCATTTGGAGTAAATGTATTGGAAAAATAGCACAAACACCAGATGTATAGAGATCTTCTGCCATGCTTAGGATACAAAAACTTTTTCCACAAGTATTGGGAAAAGGAGTGGTGATTAACTATGCCAGGGGAGACTGCTGCTCTTCAGGTCTACGCAGTGTTGTAGAATAACTTACACAATTGGCCTCATTTATCAAAACTGTCTAAAAGTAATTTTAAAACAGTCTTTGTTAGCAATGGCAAGAAGTCAGAGCTTAGCTTTCATTTTTAAACTGCTGAAAAAACGAATACTAGTCCCTGATTAGTTGCTGTGGACAACTGTTTTAGTGTTAGGCAGCTTTGATAAATGAGACCTATAAGAAGTAGCAGATACTGCTACGACTTATGTACTTGAGTGTATTACAGCTCTGTACAAACTATAAGTTGTAATGCCATATAGAGTCCTGCTAAACCCTTTGCATGCCTACAATAGCTTATAGAAAAAAGTTGCCAACTACATAGGATGCTGTGTTTTGAAGGCATTCTAAGGGTGGTGCAGCCACGGCCGCCAGTCTTAGACTAAAGAAGAATAAGAGCAGAGGAACCAACTGATGGGCCCCACTTTACATGAGGGAAATCATCAAGAGGTTTACTAATGTTAAAACATAGGAAAACCACAAAAACTCCACTAGAGATAAAGTAGGAGGAGCAAACCTACCAAGATAAACAGACCCCGGATATACCAAAATATACAAGACAACCAAACCACAAAGGTGGTATAAATCCTAGGAAAGGATAAAACTTAGCTTTTATTTATATATCAAAAAATAAAAATAAAAATTGTAGAATACATAGTGCTCACCAAAATACCTAAACTAACCAAATATCTATCCCTACCACATATGCGCTGCCTAACCAAGAAAGAAAAAGTGGGGTAGTCGCCCTGATAAGGGCGTCCCCAACCTCATACCTCCTAAACTAAACCCTAGGGACTATGACTATATAGGTCTAATGTCAATATTTAGCAAGATATAACTAATAAACTCCCATAGAGGTGTATACTGTCTGAAAAGTGGCACACCATGAGTCAATCAATACCCAGTATAGTATATCAGGTGTGCAGGAGCTGGCCCTACAGGTATAGGAAATATCCTTAATATCATATCCATACACCAACATTTGTTGGCTATACTATCTATACACAAACATATGTTAGCTGTCCAACCATAAACAACCAATATTTCCGACGCGTTTCCCCTCAAGAATTTGTGAGGTTCATCAGGGAAAAAAAATGTGTACAGAATACAGATAACAAGCAGTATATAAGAGCAAGATAAATAGCCAATATGGCACAACTCACGACCCTGGTTATATGGTCAATTGAATGATGAAGAGCAGAGTCCTAAGATGATAGTGAAAGGATCTCCTGGTCCACATCCACAGTAAGGTAGAAAGATACCTATCACCACTATCTTGCTACCTTACTGTGGATATGGACCGGGAGATCCTTTCACTATCATCTTAGGACTCTGCTCTTCATCATTCAATTGACCATATAACCAGGGTCGTGAGTTGTGCCATATCGGCTATTTATCTTGCTCTTATATACTGCTTGTTATCTGTATTCTGTACACATTTTTTTTTCCCTGATGAACCTCACAAATTCTTGAGGGGAAACGCGTCGGAAATATTGGTTGTTTATGGTTGGACAGCTAACATATGTTTGTGTATAGATAGTATAGCCAACAAATGTTGGTGTATGGATATGATATTAAGGATATTTTCTATACCTGTAGGGCCAGCTCCTGCACACCTGATATACTATACTGGGTATTGATTGACTCATGGTGTGCCACTTTTCAGACAGTATACACCTCTATGGGAGTTTATTAGTTATATCTTGCTAAATATTGACATAGACCTATATAGTCATAGTCCCTAGGGTTTAGTTAGGAGGTATAGTGTGGGACGCCCTTATCAGGGCGACTACCCCACTTTTTCTTTCTTGGTTAGGCAGCGCATATGTGGTAGGGATAGATATTTGGTTAGTTTAGGTATTTTGGTGAGCACTATGTATTCTACAATTTTTATTTTTATTTTTTGATATATAAATAAAAGCTAAGTTTTATCCTTTCCTAGGATTTATACCACCTTTGTGGTTTGGTTGTAATGTTAAAACATACCTGGCAAAACTTTAGTACCCCTAGGACAGGACCTGGACAGGCAGTACTTGACACAGGGTTGTTGACACATGTTGAAATTGACAGGACTGTAGCATGGATTCCAAATTAAAACCCAGGGCCCGGATGATGGGTAGGCAGAGGTAAGCAACCACTCAGGGCGCCTACTTCTGCCTAACAGGAGGAAGGCGCAAGTATGCATTTTTACAGAAAAACAATCAAACACATGGTACTGTCCCTAAAACTGTCCCTACTGTCCCTAAAACATCTCTTGTGGAAGGGAAGTGGATTCTTAGGACTAGTGTTGAGCGATGATGATCAACAAAGTTGAAATCGGCACGGTATTTACGTTGATCGGATTTTTTAGATCACGTGATGATTTAGGTTAAAATCTGTGCATAATCTATTAATATCGCGCCATTTTCGGCGCTTCCTGTCATTTTGGCGGCCAGCAAATCAGCTTACAGAATAGAGCAGGGTGAGATGTGTGCGACGTCATGACTGGGATGTGTATGGTTGCGATTGGCTGGAAAAATCACATGACTTCGTTTTATATAGAACAGCCCTTCCTGTTCATGCTCAGTGTGTGTCAGTATCTCAAAGCAGTAGGACGTGCGCTCTGCCTCTGTGCAAACAGCTCAGCGAAATTATTCTATTTGTTCACAGAGACAGCTCTACTTTTAACTGTGATCCATAGAACTCAGTTAGATCAGAGATTTGCAGATTTTAGGTAGTTGGGCAGAGAATTTTAAAGGAGCATTTACCGCTGTAAAGTCACGGGGGGGAGCGGGGGAGGACCCCGCGGGCGAACCAGGCAACTCTTTAAAGAATACTGTATTTGAAATTTGCAGACATTGCTTTGCAAAGCTTTTTTAATTAAAAAGTTTACTGTTTTAAAAAATTTTTTAAAATTTCCCGAAAAAATTGGGCACCCCTTGAACTTATTTTAAAGGAAAACAGATTTTTTTTCTAATAACTGCGGGGTCAAAATTTTTTTTAGGTGGCAAAATTTCCCCTTTGATTATCCAGTATCCCTTTTCAGTTTGGGTGTTTTTTTTTCAATTTTCCCCAAAGAAAAAAAACATCTTTTTTTGGATGAGTTACCCCAGGCCAGTTAAATTTTAATCCAGAAAATTTTGGGTAGTCCCCAAACAGGTTGATATCCCAAAAAAACCCTTTTTTTATCCGATAAAATCGATACGGGGTTTTTTCTTTTTTTCCCCAAAATTTCCCAATTTGTTGAAAGGGGTCCCGGGGGCCATTTAAAAATTTTAAATCCACAATTGTGTAGTCCCCCACGGGTAAAATTGTTTGGTCCCAAAAAAATCCCTTTTATTACCCCTTTTAAATTTCAATACTGTTTTTTGCACTTTTGCCCATTCCAAATTTGTTGATAGAGCCCCCCTTTGAAAATTTAAATTTTAAATTGAAAATTGTGAAAAAAAAAATAAAAGGAAAGGTGAATTAAAATTCCCCAAAAAAACCCCTTTTATTATCCCCCGGAAAATAATTTTTCCAAAATTTTAAAAAAACCTTTAAAAAATTTTGCACTTTTGCCCCAGCCAATTTTTTTATGAAGCCCCCTTTGCAGTTAAATTTGAATCCAGCAATTTGTGAAAACCCACCAAGTTAAAATTGAAAGGTGCCAAAAAAAAACCTTTTTTTACCCGGGTAAACATTTCAGTTACGGGGTTTTTTTGGGCCTTTTCCCCAAAACCCAATTTTTGTTTAGACCCCAACTTGCATTTAAAATTTTGAACCCAAACCCCAATTTTTTGTTTTGATTTGGGGATTTCGAAAAAAAGCTGAAGATTTTCCGTTTTTTAATAAAGACTTTCCAAAAACTTTTCCATACCCTTTTAAAAATTTTTAAATCTTTACTGAAAAAGAAGCGAAAGGGCAGGGGGGAAAGGGGGCGAGCAAAGAGGGGGGAAGGAAAAAGGAGGTAAGGAAAAAGAGAAGGTGCCCTTCCATTTGCTGGCAACAACAACGGCAAGCCGGGGGATTGTGGGTTGCCAAGGACCTTTCACCTTTCATCGCGGGTCAGGGCCCCTGGAAAATTTCCAGTAACGAACACCGTCCCCCAAACGGGTCCTTCATTTGAAAAAGAAAAACCTGAAATTCCAGCAGTCTTACCCCTCTTTCCCAAAACCCCAAAAAATTAAACGGCCCAAACAAATGTCTCATCACATAAATCAGCATCCGCCAACATAAAGCGAAAAAACCCCCAAATGCCCAACCCAAAGGTACCCAAAAGGGGGAAAAAATAATCCTTTTTCCCCAAAACCCCCTTTGATGAAAAAGGGGTTTGGGGGAAAAGAAAGCATTTAATCAAGGGGCCAAAGAAGGATTATTTTCTCTTTTCTGACCCCATTTACTGAAGCCCTCAGAGGGGAAAAGGGAAACCGGTAAATTGGTAAAAAATCCCGATCGGTGGGCAATGCCTTGCAGTCCCTGTTGCTTGTACCCCCAAACTCCGGGTGCAGAATGTCGGGACGACGAAGTCACCGTTTTGATAATGATGAGGGCGACATTGCGGACCCAACCGGGGTTTTTTTCGGGCAGAATTTGTTTGGGAGGGGCTTAAAACACGGGTGGGGAGGAAGACGTGGGGTAGTGTAAGTAGGGGTCCCCCCTAAAAAGGGGGAGGGGGGTCTTGCAGAAGTCCGCTTTTTATGATTCCGCCACCAGGGTCAGCGCAAACCCCGCCCCCGTTTTATCGCCGTAAAAAAAGGTCCGGGACCTCTAAAGGGCCTGGGCCTTTTTTGAGCAAGCCCCCGATTCCACCCAGGGGATGCCCCATTTTCCCCTTTTTCCCCGTAAACGCAAAGGTAAAGGCAAAAATTTTGGGTTTTTTAAAAACCACCACCAACATGTCTAGTCAAAAGAAATCAAATGCAAATTTTTGAAATGGGGGCAACACTTGGCGAAAAAAGTCCAGACCGACCCCCCCGGGCCCTCCAAAACCACTGTCAAACCCCTGTCTCTCCCCTCCTCCACCCCCACCAAGGGCTTTCCCTAAAACTTGCCCATTTTCTCCAAAAACCTAAAACCCAGGGATCCACCTTTTGTTTTTTCAGCCTCCACCTTTTCGCCCCAGGGGTACCACCGCACCACCAAAGACCCACCCCCCCCCTTTTTCCCTTCCCAACAGTTTTGACAAACCTGCACCCGTACAGCGGCCATTCAAGCACCCAAATTTTTTCTGTCCTTCCAGGTTGGGAGCAAAAAACATTTTAAAACCCAAAAACCATCCCAAACCAAAAAGCCTGAAATGTGGGCTTTCCCAGTTTTTTTGGCCCTTTGGGGAAATGTTCCCTTTTCCTCTGGGGGACACAGAGGGGTTCCACCACGTCCAGGGCCCCTTGCCCCCCCCCCCAATCCCAATCCGAGCGGGGCATTTCTTTCCCCGAAAACCCTTTCCCTGCCCTGGCCGGGCCACGGCCCATCAAAAAATTTACAAGTGCTTTTTCCTCAACTGTGGCCCGGGGAAAAAGTCCATCGGCCCAAAACCGACACAGGGACTAGAAAAGCACGGCCAAGGCATTTATATCCCCTGGGACAGCTCACGGGGTGAGCGGGTGGATGTTTCTGGGGTGCCCGGTGGCCTCGGGCCCCGGCGCACGCTCTTAAAAACCCCGAAAAGGGATTATTGCAGGGCTTTTTTCCCCAAAGGCCCCTCTTGGGGGGCATCACGTGCCCAGAGAAACCAGGTTGTTAAAAATTAACCCCTGACTTGGAGGTCGGGACTGTGGTCGGTTTCCTCCCCCCAACAAAACCCCAATGCCCTGGCTGGGGACAAAAACCCTTTGGTCCCCGGGGCAAGGGGGTTTGTGTGTTTAACGGGGGGGGAAATCTGCTTGCCCCCCTTAAGAACGGTGGGGTTTGGATCAAAATCCCTTCCCTTTGGCACATGCCCATAAACCCTTGCCCGTTCAGAAATTTCCCCTTTTCCCCGGAAGGGTTTTCCCCCTCCTGGCCCTTTTTTGTGAGGGGCCCCAAAATTTCTAAATTCCAATTTTTGGGCCGGGGGTTTGGGGGGGGGCCCCCCTTTTCCCTCCCTTTTCCCCCGGCCTGGCTGCTTTCCGGGGCGCAGCTGGGGGCCCTCCCCTTTAAACCCTTTTCCTTGTTGCCCTTTTGGAAAAACCCCTTTTGGAATTACCACCCTCCACATCCTCCAGTAAATTGGGCCCGGAAAGGCGGAAAAGCCATTCCCCGGGGAGTAAGGGGTTTTTACCATTGGGGCCTGACAAGGATTTTTGGGGGAAACCTGGGGGTTGTTGAGCCCCGGGGGAGTGGAGGCAGGTTAAAAAACCCCCCGAAACCAACCTTTTTGGGCCATTTTTGAAGAACCCCACCAAAAGGGGTCATGCGGCCCCAAAAGCCCTTGTTCCAAGCATGAGCATTGTAGTATCTTTGGGTTCTGGAACAAACGGTTGGACATTTTTCTGGAACAACATTTTCCCACCGGGGCCCCGGGCCCCCCGGGGGAGGAGAGGAAAGGGGGGGGGGGAAAGAACCCCCCCTTTCCCTTCCCCGCCCCCCCCGAATCCACAAGGCCCGAAGTTTCCCCCAAAAATTTTTCAAAAAATTCCGGGTTTCCAATTTAGGCATGGTTTTTGGGGTCCCGGGGCTAGGGCAAGGGTTGGGCCCCATCACTCCGGGGGCATCATCCCCAGGGCAAGTCGGGGGCTGGGGGTTTGAAGCTGGGGCCCGGGAAAGGGAGGGGAGGTTTAAACCTAGCCCCCGACAAAAAACCCGGGGAGGGGGTCCCCCCCTTTAAAAAAGGGTGATAAAATTTGGGCTGGGGGCGAAGAATCGTTTGGCGGCCCCCTTTAACGGCCCGGGGCCCCAAGGGAAATAAAGGGGCCCCATTTCCCTTGCTTAATTCCCATTTCCTCCAAAAAAATCCCGATTAAGGAAAATTCAAAAGGCCCCCCCAAAGTTTTATTTTTTGGCCCAACCCTTTCCCCTTTATCCCCCCGTTCCCAAAACCCCCCAAAAACTCCCCCGCCCCCCCCCCAATTTTTCCCCCTTCCAAAACCCCCCCCCCCAAGTAAATTTTTCCCGGCCCCAAAAAGCCCTCGGGAAAAACCAAAAATGGACAAAAGGCCCGAACCCCGCTTTGGGGCCACCCAAAAGGGGAGTGTTGCCCCTCCCCCGGGCACCCAAGCGCCTTTATCTGGGGGGGGGGGGGCCAACCTTTTTCGGGGGCACGGGGTTTTGGGAGGGGGGTCTTTAACAGACAAAACCTTTTTTCCGGTTTTTTCCCACGAAAAATTTTTGGGACGTTTTGATTTTATAAAGAATGAAAATCGGGGAAAGGGGAATTTTCGGGAAATTTGTGGCCCCAAAAATTGCCGAGTTCCCCGAAATTTGGGGCCGGGTATTTCCCCAACCTTTCAAACCCCAAGAAATGGCCCCTCTTTAAAAAACCTTTTTTTAAAAATTTTTAAATTAAACAACTAAAAAATTTTTATTCCTTTCCCACATTAAATTTTTTATTTTGTTTTGTGGGGAAACCCCCTTGAAAAAGACAGCCAAGGGAAAGACCCACCCGTTTTTTCTTTAACCCCAAAAACTTAATTTTAAAGTTTTTAAATTGTCCAAGGTTTTTAGGTCAGGTTGTTTGTGGGATTACCAAAACTAGGGCCTTTTGGAACGGAAAAAAGTGGCTTCTAATGGCTTTTTTCCTCCCCCACAATATTTTTAATTTAGGGGCGGGAAAAGGTAAAATTTTTTAATAATTTTTTTTTGGGGGTCATTTTGCTGGGGGGATAACCACCCCAAAAACAATAGCCCTTTTGGAAAAGAAAATGGGCTGTTTTTTTGGCATTTTCTACCCCCAAAATTTTAAAATTTTGGGTGGGAAAGGAATTTTAAAAATTTTTGGGGTAAAAATTTGGCCTTTGAAATTTTCCCAGAACCCACCCCCCCGGGCCCCCTTTTTTAAAAAATTTTGTTTAAAAAGGGGGAAAAATTTGTTTTTTTCCCGGGAAATTTGTCAAAAGGGGGGGCTAAAAGGGCATTTTTGGGAAATTTTTTTGGGGGGCTTTTTTTTTCTGTACTTTTCAGCTATATTTACAGGCCTAAAAAAAATTGTTTGGTTTCCTTCAACATTTCCCCCTTAACAACTTTAAAAAGGGTTGTCCCCAAGGGCCAGTTTTCCGAATTTTTGGGTTTTTTTGGCTTTTTGGACATGCACCCTAAAAACTACGGGTCCAATTAAAAAAAAAAGGGGTTTTTCAAAAAGACATTTTTTTTCCCCAAAATTTGGCCCAAAGGGGCCCTAAAGGGTCAGGGCTTTGAATTTTTGGGGGCATTTTCCCTGTGACATGCAGCATCAAAAAAAAGGGTTTCCTTTTTAAAAAAAAAATGTTTTTTTCCAAACGCCCTTTGTTTTTCCAATTGTCAAAAGTGCTCATGGGTTCAGGTTTTTTGGGAAAATTTTTGGGGGGGCTTTTTGGGGCTGTGAAAGGGGCCCGCTAGACGCCCAGGCCTATTTGGTAAAAAATGTGGTTTCAAAACAACATTTTTTTTTCCCCAAAATTTTGCAAAGTGGGCTAAAGGGGGGTGAGGGTGTTTGTCAGAAAAAAGAATGGGTAGGGGCAAAGTTTAAAAGGACAAAATAAATTTCAAAATGACTTGTTTTTGCCCAAGGGTCTTTAACATAGCTAAACAATCCCCGGGATTTAACAAAACCCCTTTAATACAATTTTTAAAAAAAAGAAAAAAAGACATGGTGGGATTTCCATCCCAAATTTTAAAAAAGGGGTTTTCCCCAGAATTTAAAATACAAAAAAAATTTCATGTTTCAAAAAAGCTGGGAAAAAAAATTCCTCTGAATTGTTTCAAGGGAGGTTACAGGAAAATTGACCATATGTAGGGTTTTTCAGGGACATGGGTATGGAGCAGGACAGGAACAAAGAACAGAGAAAAAATTTTCCCCAGCACGTTGAGTAAAATGGGGAAAAAAGAAAACCAAGAAAAGGGCAAACTGGGGGGAACAGGGGGGGCGTTAGGCCCCCGTATTTCCAAGTGAAGCTCAATTGGTCCACACCATTCGGGGGGGCCCAAACGGTAACCCCGGTCTTGACTGGGGGTTTCCCGAGGAAGGGTGAGGGCTACTCACCTTCCCCCACTCTGCTTTCAAGGCCCCGACGGGTTTTCGTTGCTTGCGTCATTTAAAGGGGATTTTTTTTCCGTGTAAAAAGAAAACGGACGCCAGCCTGGGCTCTCCCCCCCCGGCAAACCCCCCCCCCACCCCCCTTAAAATTTCCGGCCCTGGGGGTTTTAAACCCGTTTTGTTCATAGATGACAGACGCTAGCCCGGGCTCTCACCGCACCCCAGTAAGGGGTTTGGGCCCCTTCCCGCTGGACCTCCCGTGTTAATAATGACAAAACGCAGCCTGGGCTTCACCGCACCCCCCTGTAAGTTGGGGCCCTGGCAGCTGGACCTCCCTGTTAAAAAGTTTGGGTGACAGCAGCACTTTGCCCCAACCGTTAGGGGCAATCAGGGGCTTCAAATTTCTCTAAAAAAATCAATTTTGAAAAAAGGGGATTTCTGGGGGGTTAAGTAGTGTTAAAAGGGGGCCCCCGGGGTGGCACAAAATTTCAAAAAATTTTAGGCTTAAAAAATTTTTTGGGGCTGGAAATCACTATGGGGTCCAACATTTTATCTCCGGGGGGTCTGTCCCCAATCACTGAAGAAGGGGTTTGGGGGGAAAAATGAAACCAAATTTAATTGATTGGCTGAAACCACTTTTCAGAAGCCAGGAGGGGAAATGTCTTCTCAAAATTAAAAAAGTGTTTTGGTGATGGTTAGGAAATTGTTAAATTTTCTTATTTGGGGGGTGAAAGATTTAATTAACCATCTACACATGTAAAAAAAAATACCTTTAAAAACTGCGGGGGGAAAAGGGGGGGGGTATGTTGTATGTTAAACACACTTTAAAAAAAAAACAAAAAGGGGAATGTAAAACATAAATAAAACTTCCCTAAATAAATTCTGTTAAAAAAAAATGGGCAGTTACCCAAAAAAATATAACAAAGTGACAAGGCACTTGGGACAAAATAGCATATGCCACTTTTTTGGGCTGTGGGCAAAGGGGGTTTTTGGGTTATGCTGGGCTCAGGACAGGGGATAGTCATGTACGTGAAACTAAAAAAGGGGGTTGAAAGACTCCTTTTTTCCGGGGACTTTTTAAATTTGGGGTTTATGGCAGGGTTTGGGGGTCTGTTGGGGCCCAGGGCAGGGATAGTCAAAAGCCCTTAAACTAAAAAATTTTGGGTTTAAAGCTCCCCATTTCCCGGCACTTTTTAATCTGTGGGTCAGACAGGTTTAATGGTCAATTTTGGGGGAAAGGGGCAAAAAAGTTTAAAGTCCGGTTTAAAAATAAAATTTGTGGTTTAAAAGAAATCCCTTTTTCCCCGGGCCCTTTTTTTTTTGGGTTTTAAAAAGGTTTTTAAAGGGCATGCTTTTCGGTTTAGGAAAAGGTATAGTCAAAGTCCGGTTCAACTAAAAAGGTGGGGTTTTAAAGACTCCCTTTTTCCCGGGGACCTTTTTTTCTGTGGGTCCCGACGGGTTTTAAAGGTCATAAACCCCGGGACAGGGGCAGATATAGTTTTTAAAGTCCAAATTTAAAAATAAAATTTGGTTGAAAAGACTCCTTTTTCCCCGGCACTTTTTAAAAACTGGGGCAATTTAGGTTTGGGGCTCATGCCCGTGTTTTCCCGGGGGCAGGGATATTTTAATGTCCCCCGTTCAAAATAAAATTTATGGTTCAAAACTGCCCCCCTGGCACTTTTTTTAAATTTTTGGTCATGAAAGGGTTTTTTGGGGCAAGCGTGGTGCAAGACAGGGATAGTGTATGGTCCCGTGATTTTTTTTTTGTGGCTTTTTTAACCTAAGTGTGTTGCCTAGATGTACATGAAATCCCATTTGACTGTTGTGGATGTTAATTCCAGCTTCTCCATTCCTCTTTGGGTGTAAGAATGAAGGTGTTGTTCCTCTCCCATAGACTTTAATGGTCATCGGCGATAATCTATTATCGACTATCGGATATCTTATTGATAATTGCCGATATCGACTATCGACCCGATGACGATAGTCAACGTAATTGCTCATCACTACTTAGGACCTTAAATGGCAGTTGTCTGTCCAGCTGCGATCAGAGACATGAGGAGCCAGACCAGCACATGGGGATGGCATACACAGAACAATAGATTCCGGTCAAGCAGATTCCAGACCGGAAGGAGTGACATCTGGAACAACGGATTACGGACCAGGAGGCTTGACACCAGAAACAGCGGACTCTGGACCAGCACGTGCGACACTTGGAACAGCAGATTCTGGACCAGTAGGCGTGATACTAGCAGAAACGGATTCCAGACCGGTAGACATGACACCATGAACAGCGGATTCTGGGCTAGCAGGTGTAATACCAGGACGTGGAACAAGATACTGGACAGCAGGAAACATTATAGCCAGGGACACAGCAGATTCAAGATGGAATGCTGACACCAGGGGACTGGGATAGGGCAGAAAACAGTAGGAAGGATGAGGACATCAGACGACAAGGACTAAAGCATTTAAACCAAGGGCTAAGGCAGGAGTATAATCAGTAGACAGCCCAGAACAGGTCAAAACCAAGTAGGCAATGAACATAGGGCAAGGGTTACCAGAACACAGGAATCTCAGAGGGTATAAGCTTTAGTGCAATGGAATCTAGAATGCACATCAGATACTCAGGCCCAGACTGGAAGCAGTAGCTGGGCTTTATAGCTCAGCCAGGCAGGTGATGAGCTACAGCTGAGGGATTACTGAGAGGCAGGTGTTAATTGTTTCCGTGCTGGACGGTAACAGCAGAAAGAGCAAAGGCCAGATTCTACCACCAGGATCAAAAGGAAAGTTGCTGACACAAGGGAGACATATGAGCTTGAAGATCATGACATACCGTACATGCTAATAGACCTTAGTAATGGAGCTTTTATGTTAGCACAACTGTGTTTTTCCCATTTCAACCAGCTGAGGAGGTCACAGACTGTGTGTGTGTGTGTGTGTGTGTGTTGTGTGGTGTGTGTGTGTGTTGGTGTTGGTGTGTGTGTGTGTGAAGTTAATGCCAGGTATTTAAATTTTATCAGGCAGAGAGGGGGTGCCATAAGCCCTGTTTGCCTAAAGCACCAAAATGCCTTTTCATGGCCCTATTAACACCCACTTCAATTATGAAAACAATCTGCATTATATAAATATAAATCCGGTACCTACAATCCTGTTCACATGCAAATGAAAATTTCCACACATGCAGCGGAAATAAATCCTTGTATAACTTGCATCCTCCAGTTGTAGATGCTCTTTTTAGAGTATTCTTGCATTTGTATTCATGTTATTTGCTTGTATTTTACATTTTTACGGGCCCTCACGAAATTTAAAAGACTGAAGATCATTAAGAATATAATTTCTTTAAAAGTAAATTTTTTCTGAATGTAATGTCAATAGATTAATCATTAAGAAAAAAATACACAAAAACCTTGAAAATTATTTTCATTTTCAATTACTTTAAGTGACAGTTTTCAGCATCAGATACAGTGATGTTAAGACATAGAAACATTAGCATAATAGCTAAGTGGAATAATGAAACAGTCAACTTCCAAATAGAAGTACTGAGGATTGAAAAGCAACCTACTAAGTGTTTATGACATATATAACAATATTAGAAACCTAAATCAATTTTTTTGGGGAAAAATTTTACCAGATAATTTTGACTTTTTGTGTGGATGTGTTTTGTAGTGGAAGATTGGCGTATGTACTATATGTGTGTGTATATGGATGTATGCATGTATCTGTGTTGTGTGTGTGTGTGTGTGTGGTTGTTGTGGTTTAGGGCCATTATGTGTGAATGTATGTGTGTATTTTATTTTTAGATGCGTTTGAACAGTTGATTTTCACTGTTCTGGCGAGAAATGCACAAAAAGTGAGTGTTCTGCCTTTTTTGCCAAATTTGGCATTTTTTTGGGCCCAATTTTGGGCCACTTCCCAAACCCAACACTTGGTAATCCCGACACTTTGTAATGCATCATCGATGTTAATGGAGCTCTGGGGGCGTGTTACACCATATTCTTCAGATTAGACATATTTATGAATGTGGGACAGCAAAACTTGGCACAAATGCTTAAACGCCCACTAATTAAATGGGTTGCCGAGCCCGATTTGTGTAATAGCACGATTTGCATTGGGCAAAAAAATACCCCTTTTTTTCCCCAATTAATGCAAACTTATTTTTGTTAATTATCAAACTCTATACAATTAACTAATATAAAATAAAAATAAAATTATGTAATATAAAGATAATTACAAATAATATAATATCCAAAAGTATAAAAAATCTCCTAAAAAGTTGTTAAAAAATTAAAATTGAAAATAAGAAAAATAAATAAAAAAATTTGAAAACCTATACACATCACCATTAATCCCTTTCTCAACCGGGGATTACAGAGTTGCATAGTATTACAGTGTTTTAAAACAATTATAGCAGGCTAGAAAAAAAAATAAAAGCCTTTTAGAATAGCTGCCGTAAATAAAATATGGTTCATCTTGAATGTTGCACTATACCCTCGCAAGACCTGGGTATCCACTTTTCCTGAATGTCCTAGATTTTTTCCCCTACGGAGCCGGACCTCAAGCGTAGAAAAAAGGGGTAAATTCAAAAAGACCAACAACTCAAAGTACACAAATGAATCAACTAAAGAATGGTTAAAAAAAGATTTGTTTGGAATGACCAAAGTAGAGTCTTGACCTTAGCCCTGTCAAAATGTTGTGGCATGACCTGAAGAAGCCATGCACAGTTTAATGTTCCTCCTTGTTACGGGGCACTCCCGCTGCCCGCACGGCAGTCGAGGGCCAAACGTTTCCGGACAGGAGCGAACCACCTGCGAGCGCGGGCGAGCGGGTATAAATCAAACCCTGCATCCCTCACTTCTCCCCGATCTCCGCTGTTCTCTTGAAAGCTAGCATGTGCGTCCCTGCTCCCTAGGGCATGTGCATGCCAACTCATTTAAATTAAAAGGGCCAGTGCACTGGTGACCTGTCAATCACGGGGCACTGACCCTATTTAATTTAGCCCCTTCCTCTTCTTTGGGAATCTATGTCCCCTCTTTTTCCTTAGTGAAAAATTTCTTGTTTTGCCTCTACCGTGTTCCTGACCTCCTGCTTCCGTCCCTTGACTATGCAGTGCCTGCCCTGACCATCAAGCCTGTAGCTGATTACAAGCTTGTGATGCGATTCTGTACCTCACTACACCTCGGCTGCCACCGCAAGCAAGTCGTGTCAGGGGTAGCAACTTTGAGGTATTTTGCTGCAGCAGGCCCAACGTGCCTTGTGAGGGCCCGTGAAAAAATGGGCCCCTTACTCTGCTCCCGATGTGCTTTAAAAACCCCTCACTTGTGGTGGTCCAGTGGATCCACTACCCACAGCCATTGGGGAAATTGTATTTGCATTAAGTTGAGGTAACTGCTGCTAAAGGGTGGTCTACAAATTGTTTTATTCACGGTTTAACTTATTTTTGCTCCCTGCACTGTGAATGTTTACTTAATGTTCTTAATAGTAGACATAGACAGTAGAACTGTTTGAGTTTTAGTTTAACTACATTGTGCTTGTCTATGATTGGGACTCAGGTCATAAATATAACACTCACCTTATAAGATTGGTAAGAACCAAGACCTCACTTACTGAAGATGCCATTGCTTTTCACTAACTAAAAGGGACATATAGCTCGAAACAAATGAATAAACGTCTCTTTAATTGTCATGGTGAACAAACATTAGTAAGGGACGAAAGTATTGGGTCTATAAATGTGCAAGGGCTAGGGCACACTATAGGGGGCAGGGAAAGACAAGACTATCTGTAGGAAGTCTGTCGGAAAAGTTTTGATTTAAAGATTTTCACAAAGGGAAGTGAAAGGGGTCTAGAAATTCTCTGTCAATGTCCAAATATCATTATTATGGTCACTGAAAACACAATTCACCTAAGCAGAGTTGAAGAGTTTCCTTTACGAGGTTGTACCACAATAGAAATTTATTCCAATTGAATAGATTATTCCTAAATAGCAACATTTGCAAATATTTGAAATTATCAAAAATGAACAGTCATAAAAAACCCCCAAACTACATAGCCTGATTAATATAACCTATATACCTTGCTGCTAGTAGTTATGGCCATCTGCTGCTTTTTATCTTATTTGGTCAAGCATGCCCAGTTTTTACAAAAGTAGCCTGGGGGTAGAAATGTGTTAAATCAGTTAGAAAAGTCATGGACCAACAAATTTCCCCCAAAGACAAAAGGTGATGTGAGGCTTATTTTCTCAGACACATATAGTTTTACTTAACTAAATTATATGTAATGTTTTATGTGTAAGTATTATAATTACTTGATATGGGGTTTTTCTTCTTGATGTTCCGTTTTCTTTCTTCAGATAAATATGGTCCTATTATAGCAAAATTGGTTCTAAAGTTTTATACCTTAATTTGAATTGGAAATATAAAATCTATTTAAGTTTTTTTTTAATTTTTTTTGTTATTCGGGGAAGGTAAACACTGTGCTTACATTTTCTGTAAGTAATTACATAATGTATTAGTGTCACAAATCACATTATAGCTTACTTCTGCACTGCTTCTGCACCACTTCTGCACTGCTTCTGCGCCGCTTCTTCTATTTCAGTAACTTTTCTTTGCTGCGCACATACCCTGTTGCTCTAGTAAATTTAAAGGCCAATTTATCTACAATCTGTTTTCCGCCATTCAAATGAAAGTGTCCTCCAGCGGAGGAAAGAGACACTTCCCATTTCTATGTATCTGATCTTTGCTTATGATTTCTGGCAATCCTGAGTGATTTTTTTTTTGTGTATTGATTATTGATTTCTAGGTATAGCAGTGGCTTTTTCTCTGACTATATTATTTGTTAGCTGCCTGCCCTGACCTTTCGCTTTGTTTCCAACCTATAAAGAACTCAACCGGCCTCCCTTAACCTATTGATTTCCGACTTTGCCTCTCATCTGCTTCCCTTGTACTGCACCTCGATGTCCATGGTTTTCATTGCTAGCCATGTTGGGGATAGCAACTTGCCAGTCCCCTGCAGGCCGAATCCCTTTAAAGATGTAAAAAAGGTGAAAAACAGGGACTCCTTAGACTCCACTGTCCAGCATGGTTCTAGGCAAAAGCCTGTGGATTCACTGCCTGTCTCTCTTGAGTCATTATAGTAAGGCTATATTCAATGTCTTCATGCCTTCTCTTTTGTGTAATCCATGTCGGAAATCATGTAAATGCTGTGTGACGTACAGTACATGTCCTGATGATGTCAATGGGAAATCAAATGGTAAACTATAGTGTTTGATTTCAAATCTGCATCTGATTTTTAATTAGCCTCATGGGAAATTTTTTTTAAATCTTTTTGTGTATTCAGCAGGAAAATTGTGTCGGCTTGCCATGACATGGATTTGACCCATTGAAGAGAGCCATTGCACATATATAATGACTGTAAAATCCATGGCCAAATAGAACAAAAATATGGTAGCAGTCCAGATTTCTGCTGTGTTTTTTGCAGAGGATTTTACCTACTATTCTCGCTATGCTAATGAAAGTGAAACAATGTACATTCACTTCAAAGTGTGAGCAAAAAATGTCACTTTGAAAATAAGTTTGAAAATTCTTGACACTCTCAAAGCAAAAAGGTTGGAAGGGTTTATATATGATAGTAAGTGTTAGACCTGATTCATAACAGATCCTCATAACTACAGGTGCACAGCAGTTCTTGAGAGAATGCCTAGTGATGTCTTTAGAGAAGTTTAGTGGAAAATTGGAGATGCCTTAAGCCTAACAAAGGAGGATCTTGACTAAGTTTAACATTTTAGACTTTTTCAAACTTTTCCCATAGAGGGGTGAGCAATGAGCAGTCCAGGAGTGGAAGTCAATTACAATTGTATTGCAAAGTTAAGTTAGGCACAGAAGAGTTATGCAAAAATGGGTAAAGGGGTGTTCCCAACTCACACTTTAATAGTATATCAATAGGTTATGCCATCAAAGTGTAAACGATACACTTTGCCCACAACTCTCCATTCTTTTCTATGGTAATCCTGAGTACAGCCAAACGCAACCTTTAGAACTTTTATAGAACAGAATGGAAAGCTGTGGGCAATTCGACCCTCCATTCTAAATGAACTTTTTCAGGGGCCAGTACTGGAATACGTACAGATCCGCAGCTGTTGCACCTTGATAGCATACTTATCGATACGATATGCAATCAAAGTACAAAATGTGGACACCCCTTTAAGGATTTTAAAAAATGTTGACAGCTTTACATTGACTGCCTTTTCTACATCAAACACCTGAAAGTTGCATGTTCAGTTCTTTGTACATTTGATAAAAAATGTCCCAAAACTATTAGTATGTTGAAAGATTAAAATATTTTCTTTCTTGAAAAAAATTAAAATTTACAAACCCCGAAATCCGCTTCAAATCAAGCCACTTAGTCTATATCTACACAGCTAATGTTAAAATACCGTCAGAAATACGACAGTATTTTAACTTCACTGCACAGTTGTTTTTGGTGTGGTTTTGGGCAAAAAACTGCAGTGAGATTTTAGATTTCTCCCGGCCCCAGTACATTGAGGCTACGGGAACCTGACGCCAATCCAGCAGAAGATAGAACATGTCCTATGTTCCGCCAGCTGGTGGCTCCGTTGAAACTCTGTGCTGTGTAGACTACAGCACAGATTTTCTATTGAGGTCTACACAGCACTAGGTTCAGTTGGATATTTGGCGGTTTCCTAATACTGAATCCGCTGTAAATCCGATGAAAAGCCTGTGCTGTGTAGACATAGCCTTAGATTGTTTATTGCACATGAGTTTATTCTGTTTGTTGGTGTAATAAATAAATTGTTCCTTTTGGTGCATTGTTACATCATTTGTAATTCCTCTATTTTTGTCATATAGATGTACTGAGTGAAACAAGTGAATTTGACCATCTGTTGGCAATGACACACAGGAGACACATTATACATTAACACTAGCAGCTTTACTGGATCACTACCTCCTTAAATCTCCCCTGAAGAACAGTAATGAAAGATCATAGGCATCCTTTTGAAGTTAGCTGAATTTTAAAGGATGAGGATAAACCTTTTTTTGATGGATATACTTTTAAGGATCTTTTTAAGGAATTTCCTTCTGTATCCTATTTGCTCAGAGTTTATGGTGGTTATTATTTAAAATGATCTTCATTATATTAAGTTGTCTATTCCATTTTTTACTGAATTCAATGTTAAAAATTTGAATTAACCCCAAAAGCAAGTGTATTCTGTAAATTAGTGAAGCGAGAAAGGTGAAATGTAAGCGAGTGTAAACACCGTGAAATATAGATAATGATAACATAATTTTAAAGACAAGGAAACACAGTGCCATTGTTTATGGCTGGATAAGATTTGACCTGCTGTTTGTTTATTTATTTATTTATGTATTAATTACATTTTTAATTACCCATAAGAAAATTTCGGGTATGTTTACAAGTTGGATTTAGATGCGGATTCTGTACTGGAATTCAAGTCAAAAGCCTTGTCCTATTCATTTGAATGGAAAATCTGTGATGTAGTTCAAACTATTGAAATGAGGCTAATCCATGTCCAATTTAACACAGTGCCAAATACAACCTTGGATTTCTCCAACAGTCGGCATTGGATTTTTTCAGTGGAAAAATCTGATGTAGGAATGTAACCTTATATTAATACATACTAGACATGGTTCACATCTGCATTATTATTTCCAATTTTCTGTTCTAAAGGAGGTGCCAGATTTGTTTTATAACAAACACCAATGGACCTACCATCCATTTTATAGTGTCCATAATTTAAATAGAAAGAGTAACTCTGCATGTTGCACTATTTTTTGTGATCACTTTTGACAAAATCTACAACAGAGGCTACTTAGCTCCATCACAGATGTTAACCAGGCCTAACTTGTATAACTGCTGTCTCTTTAGGTGGTATTGTGATTTTAATAAAGTCCGTAGGTGACATTGCCATATTGTTGTTAATAAAGTTAACTCTAAAATGAGACAGAGCTTCTTCCCTGACAAAAAACATGATAAGATGCCGGTTTGGATAGAAATACCGGAGAAGTTCTGCCCCTCAATAAACTATTGTTACAAAGCTGGACAGTGTTACCTGAATAACATGACTCTTTAGTCCACAATGTTGGAGTCATTACTATGGGCAAGGATGTGGGCTGTACTATTTTTTTCTCAGATAGGAGCCTAGTGCATTGGCATAAAAGAGACATAGGAATAAGAATTATTAATACATGTATATTTAAAAAAAAATTGTATGATTTGGATTATACACGTAGTAAATACAAACAATAAAAAGTGGACATCCCCTTTAAAAGAATATTTCAAACCAAACATATCAAGGGTGTTATGCCTAGTGCTGAAACTGAACGGGTGGCACATAATATATATGCACATGCATATATATTCACAAGGGCACAAGAGTTGGCTGGTTTGGGCTGTCATATAGATATAGATAGATATATCTATATGTATTGTGACAGAGCGACTAAGAGTAGTTGCCTGTTTCTGCCACTAGGTGGAGTCCATCCAGTAGAGATGTGCCAACCCAAGGATCCTGGTCTTGGTGAGGGGGAGCCAATTTGTATATCTGTCACTACACTAGGTTGCTGATAGCTCTATGTAGCATGGCTGATATCCAGCCATTATGGGTTGGCTTCCCCGGAACAGCTGCAGATAGTTGTTCCCATGTTCAAGGTCCCCAATTTCATTTGTATGAGCCAGTCCCCTGGATGCTAAAAAAAACCTGGTCTCCACCCCTCTCCAAGGATCGGTAGGGAGGTGGGGGTGTGGTTGCTTCTTGGCAGTGGAGCAGCTGCTGAAGAAAGGAAGGCTCTTCTCAGCCCCTAGGCTTTGAGAAGCCTGGACTCAGTGGCAACTGGACAAAGTGGAATAATTGTGGGCTGACGCCAAGGTCCAGACCATGGTAGTGAAATCGCATTTGTTTAGTGAGTGGCCAGATGGCTGAGATTTTGAATTGTTTTTGTTTTTTCCCACATGTCTCCTATACCTGGAATAAAACTGGTTGAGTCCCAGTTAATGAAGTCTGTGTCCGGTGTGTGTCCAATACTTTTGTGTGGTTCTATCAAGGACGCGATCTTGAGAATCAAAATACCCATGATTTCCAAGATGCTCCAATGCAAGTGAGGCATCACATAGGTGGAGGATGCGGGGCATAATTGCACCTTAGAATGTTAAGTATGCTAATTGTTTTTGCCATAAGGAACTTTATACATGCCTCAAGCAGGCGGAATGCCCAGATGTAACAAAGATGATGAAGCAGCATACCAGTAAACCTATGGTCGCTTCTATGCGTGCACATACAGAGTCCCTACGGGACACTAACCAAGCTGTTGGCTCAACAGTTGCTGATATGACAGAAGCTATCCATGGTCCAATGGAAACCCTTGAGAATCTGAATGGCTGTGTTAAGGCCATGAGAAAAGACGCGCAGGGGATTATATGGTGGTGTTTCTTTGCAATAACCTTTGAGTAGATTGCCTGTCCAAGAAGGACTGCCAGCAGAGCCAGTGGGCAGACGTCCTTGGTGGCAGTTATCACAGGAAAATACAGAGGTTTCTACGTCTTGCGTGCCCCCACAGAACTATAGACGACTGCAACTAAAGGCTCAATTCTGGCAAGTCGGGGTTCACCCAATGGTTTTTGTGTGCAGAAGAGGCAGAAACCATAAAGGTGGAAGTCTGTGCGAGGCAACCAACCTGATGATGGCTTGAGCAGATGTCCGTGGCCAGGAGGCCTGTGAAGTCCAACAAAGAAGGGGTCCACGTTGGGAAAGACCAAGTTACGGAGGACCTGTGGTGTCCAGTCCGTTGCCACTGGCAACCAACTGGACTTCAAGGAGCCCACTATCTGACACTGGTCCAGCAGAGGAAGCCATGGTGGAGGTGCTAAACAGAGCATGACGAGTTGTGCTCCTGAATGGCCTCTAGAAAGTATGCCAAGATGTGAGGCAGCTGCCAGCCCTTGAGTTCCAGGTGGGCGGAGCACCACCCATGGCTGACCTGGACAGCCAGCAAGAGAGGTCCAGACTGCACCCAGATGTCATACCTGGTGTGGAAACCCGTCATGGACACGGTAAGACTGCTCCAGTGGGGTGTATTGCGGGTGACACCTGTGTTAAGACTGCTAGGTGTGTGTTCTGTGAGAATCAGGGTGGACCATGCAGAGGCCCAACATGAGCCCTTAGCAGGTAAAAAGTAATCGAGAGCAGCATGACAATGAACTTGTGGGCTCAGTGACTCCCATGCTGCATTCCCTTTGGGAATGTGACTTTGCTACAAGCTGTTATTAATGAATAACGTGCCAGACTGAAAAAGCTAATAAGAAAAATGTATTGTAACTAGTAGTGATTTCACCCCATCTGAGCAGAGGGATGTTAGCTTTGTATCCAAAGCTAGCTCCACTACTGCGTGTAAACAAGCAACTACTGGTGCTGCAGCTATTGCAGTAGTAAAGAGCAACACAGGTCTACCCCTAGAGGTCATGGCTGTCAGAGCTATGTATGAAGAAAAGGCCGTGTGTGAACTAACTGTTATAGGAACTGCAGACAAATCATAGAGGGGATTAGCTCAAGTAACACCTTTAAGGTCATGTAATATGCTATGATTATAGCAGAGGAAATATGTCCTCTGATGGATGACAATCAGGAGAAATGCGCTACCGCTACAGTCTCCAGTGGGGCTAATGTGGTTGCCCCTAGCAACGAGGTGTCCTCTGCATCTCCTATTGTGTAAACCAGTGAATATGAGTGTGTTACAGCTGGTGTGGCGAAGTGTCTGGAGTCCCAGTGCATAAAGGTGTCTGACCAGTGACCCCAGAAAACTGATGGTGTACTCTGATGGTATCATGCATGTTTTGCAGGTAATGCGGGCTCAGTGATTGATAGCCTCCACTTCTGTTTGACAGCTGATGGTCCCAGAGAGGAGCTTTCCTGTTTCAGGGTGCGGCCTGGAAGGGAACTGGAATATCCTGTGGATGTTTGCACTCCTACAATATGTGAGGAGACTAGTTTAATGAGGGTGTGTCCAGACCCTAGTGCGGTGTATGCCTGCATGAATGAGGCCTCAATACCCTGTTTAGAAAAATGTGTGCTGAGGGCAGATTCAGTGTGCAGCCCTGAGCAGTGTATTACAGAATGGTCACCTGTGATGGAGAGCCGATTGTAGCACTGCAGATAAGAAGAGAAATGTCATGCTGAGACCTTTGAGTTCTACTGATTTCACTTGCCTCAATGGTTTGCTGTATTGCCAGTTTAGCTTTTTCTGCCATGACAAAAGACTGCAGTTGATGGAAGGAGTGAGGCTTCTAGACACGCACATAGTGGGTGTATCTTGAACCCTAGTGAGAGAAGTGAGTGGGGGTTTAAATCTCCAGATGGTAAAGAAGCTGCTGGGTTCTGAGGCAGCTGATAAATTTTCCTTACAGGTGATGGAAAAAACATATTAAACAGTATCTCAGAGGTAATTATGTCCTGTGTTTGGGCGAACGGATATGGATGCCATTTGCAGCAAGATGTCCCTGAACCTACGGAGGGTAAAAAGGGTGACCGAGTTGCCTATGGAACACGGCCCATTTGAGTATAAGGGGAAGAACTATTAAAGGAGTAATAGCCCGGGGCCGGCTCTGACTGATGTCCCATTGATAAATGTGTTCTGCCATTGCCACCCAGCTCACTGTGTGAATTCGATGTTAGCAAAGATTTGGGGTATCCCGTGTAGAAAGCTGAGAGTTCTCCCATAGTAGATGGGTATAGGCGATGTTAAAAGAAACATCTCCAACCCATTGATGCATAGTGTTCTGCTGCTAGAAAGCACGCAGTGAGAAGTGGTGCACAAGGGGAAAATAATCCTCTTCCACTGTGAGGTGCAAGTTAAAGTCATAATGGCAGAATAAGGTTGCCAATGGTGACGATGAAACCATTAGCAATGGCATGCTGCTGATTGTGGTGAGGTTGTATTGCCGAATATGCATTGTTTAGTTGCCCCTGTAAGTGCAATATAAGCCTTCTCAAGTGTCGCTAACCAAAGCAAATACCTGGGCAGTCTGTAAAGTCCATGTGAGTGCCAAGGACCCCCAGTAATGATGCAAGGGTTGCAATGGAAGGTATGAACAGACGTGATTGTGGTCTTTCCAGTGCTGTGAGTCAGGATGTAATGAGGTACCCAGCGAGTCCTCCACATTAAAACGTACCCAGTATAGAGCTGAATTATCAGAAGAGGTCTCCTAGATGAGGATTGTCTGCAATAACCCAGTAATCATTGACCAGCAGTTAAGGTGGCACAAGTAAATGGTGCCACAGTCGGTCGCTCAACTGCCAGTGGAGAGTATCATCACTGAGGTGGTCACTGAGATAGACCAGATGTCGCTAGTAGCCAAAGAGCGGAGATTCATGGTCCAGAGGAAAGTGGAGAAGGTACTGACCTTAAGCAGCAGGAGATGGTCAGTAGATGATCCAAAGGACTTTTATTGAAGAGATGTCTTGATTTCATCATAATCCTGCAGACAAAGAGGCAGAAGGTTGGACTCCAGTTTGCGCCCCAATTGCCTATGGAAGTGACCCCCTGAGAAGTGTGCTGTCCCTTACAGCTTCTTGGTAACCACCTAGTATGGTTGCCTCAGACAAACCCAGGACCTCTTGCTTATGCAAGACCCCAAGATAGCCAAAACTCTGCCCAGCGGGCACAAATTTCCCAAGATAGCCTGTGTGTGTATTGCAATCTACAAATCTATAGCGCTGGTAATGGGTTGTCCATTAGTAACCTTGTGAATATTCAGCATGCGGGCTGTTGTGTATGAGCTTTCTTGTAGTAAGCGTGCCTGGGTTGTACACCTATATAAGTGTCAGTAAACTATCTGTTTAGCCCAATGTGTGAGTGCATGGTATGACCCACAACTGATTTGTATTTCACCATTGGACCTCAGCCCCTGAATGTAGGGAAGACTGCCCCAAAAAGGAGCTTGGACCCCTGGGCAATGTGAGAAAGCCCTACGGCCTTTATCAGAGGGGGGGGGGGGGAGATATGTGACTGAGCGACCTAAGAGTAGTTGCCTGTTTCTTCTGCCACTAGGGGAGTCGTCCTGGTAGAGTCGTGCCCCAAGAGCCTGTCTAGGTGTGGGGACCATGGTTATCTGTCAGCAACACAAGTGTTGCTGAACAGCTCTATGTAGAACGGCTGATATCCACCATTATGGTGCTTTCCCCGGAACCAGCTGCAGATGGGTGGGTGGTTTTCCCGACGTTCCAGGTCCCCAGGTTCCACGTCTGGTTTTGGGCCAGTCCCTGGATGGCTATAAAAAGCCTGTCTCTCCAAGTGATCGGCGGGGGGGAAGGTGGGAGGGCGGGGGCGGGGTTGCTTCTTGGCAGTGGAGCAGCAGAGGAGCTGCTGAAGAGAGGAAGGCTCTTCTTACCCCCTAGGCTTGAGGAAGCCTGGACCAGTGGCAACTGGTCAAAGTGGATATTTGTGGAACTGGACGCCAGGTCCAGACAACGGTAGTGAGGGACGCTATTTGTTTAATAAGTGGCCAGACGGCTGAGATTTTGATTTGTTTTTGTTTTGTACATGTCTCCTATACCTGAATAAAACTGGTTGACGCCAGTTAAACAGAAGTCTGGTGTCGGTGTTCCAATACTGTTCTACCAAGGACGGCGATCCGAGAGCTAAATACCCCCAGGACGGTCCAGATGGCGTCCAGATGCAAGTGAGGCATCACAATATACAGTTAAAACCAGAAGTTTACATACTCTATATAAAAATACACATATGCATGTTTTTTTCACTATCTGACATGAAATCAGAATAAGCTTTACCTGTAGGTCAAAATTAGTTATATTTGTTAAATGCCAGAATAAAGAGAGAAAGATTTTTTAAGGCATTTTTATTACTTTCTGCAAAGTGAAAAGTTTACATACACTAGAATTATTATGCCTTTAAACAATTTGGGACAGCCATATGAAGCTGTTATGTCTTTGGAAGCTTCTGATAAATTTATTGGCAACATCTGAGTTAATTAGGGACACACCTGTGGATGTATTTTAAACACACACCAGAAACACACTGCTTCTGTGTGTAATATTATTGGAAAGTCTAAGCAAATCAGGCATGATATCAGGAAAAGAATTGTGGACTTGCACAAATCTGGATCATTCTTGGATGCAATTTCCAGATACCTGAAGGTGCCTCGTTCATCTGTACAAACAATTATATTCAAGTACAAACAAGATGGTGATGTCCATCCATCATACCTTTCAGGAAGAAGACGGGTTCTGTGCCTCAGAGATTAATATGCTTTGATCCAACACATGCATATCAACCCAAGAACAAAAGCAAAAGACCTTGTGAAGATGCTGTGGGAAGCTGGTAAGATTGTGTCATTATCCACATTGAAACAAGTACTGTATCAACATGTGCTGAAAGGCCACTCTGCCAGGAAGAAGCCGTTACTCAAAAAGAAACATATAAAAGCCAGATTAGTGTTTGCAAATGCACACAGGAACAAAGACCTACTGTAATGGTTCGGTGGATTAGATGGAACACCGCAAGCGATGATAGTTAAGCCACGCCAGGGAGCGGAGTCTAAATAGCCCCCGGTATTCACCAGAGGGGATGGACTTGCTGCGGCGTGAGGCTACAGGTCGCTACCCCTGTCGTGACTTGCTTGCGATGGCGGCCGGGTAATGCGGTGGGTACAGAATAGAAATCCAGAGGAGTAGTCGGAGGACAGAGGAGGTCAGGACGGGTGTGAGGTTCGTGGTCAGAGACGGGCTGAAGGTCAGGGCAGGCGGCAAACAGGCAAAAGTCAGGAAACGTAGCAGAACGGACTGGTACACGGGGTATTCAGAGACTTACACTCTCAAGACTAGGCAACGCACTACCAACATCTGGCAAAGACTGCTGGGGGGGCGTATTCCTTATTATAGACCAGCGGCCGGAAATAGACTATATACCGGGGCGCTGGCCCGTTTAAATCCAGACCTAGCCGTCGTGTGCACGCCCTATAGCAGCAGGGAAGCGCGTGGCGGCCGGGAAAGGCAGGAGCAGCGTGCACAGGAGTTTGGACGGGTAAGTGAGCCGGCGCCAGGGACCGGGCAGAAGGTGGATGGTCGCAGGGAGCTGTGGCACCCGCGCCGGAACCCCGGCGGGCAGGGGCGCGGCCGCGGGGGGCTACGGCACATGCGCCAGCCCCCATGACAGTTCCCCCCCTTTATGTCTCCCCCTCTTTTTATGGAATTTAGAGAGGAGGTCAGGTGACAGATTATCCTCAGGTTCCCATGAACACTCCTTCAGCCCGAAACCCCTTACAGTCGATCAGAAAGAACCGCCTTCCCCTCACAGTCTTCTCCGCCAGCACCTCCTTGACCTCAGAGATGTTTTCAGCGTTGGCCACAGGAGGATGGAGGGACAGGATTCACGGGCGAGAAGCGATTTCAGCAACCACAAGCTTGAGCAGCGAGACATGGAAGGCGTTCGGGATACGAGAGTAGGAGCAAGCGGAGTTGTAGAACACCGGGTTTTAGTTTACGAAGTACAACCAAAAAGGGACAATTCTTAGGGCCTAAACTTATAATGGGCACATTGAACACGAATGTATTTGGCGGACAACCAAACTCTATCACCTAGCCTTAAATAGGGGACGGAGGTCTACGGTACTGTCGGCCTGGACTTTGGTGCGAGCGGTGCCCGTAGAAGGGCTTTCGCGTGAACTTGCCAAAGTGCCTTGATGTCCCGCCACCTGGGCATCCCGGGCTGGAACTGACATAGAGGTAACCAGAGGGAGAGGGGGTGGGGGTGTAGGCCCAGCACAATAAAAAATGGACAAGCTCCAGCGGACTAAGAGTCTAGTGAATTATATGACGAATTACGCTCAGGGGACGGAGGTCAGACAGTTTTCCTGACGCGAGGATACAAAATTGTCGTAGGTAGGTGCCTAAAACCTCTGTTAACCTCTCTAACTGCCCGTTCATTGAGGGTGGTATGCAGACGAGAAGTCTAGCTGAACCTGCAACTGGACCTAATAGAGCCGCCAGAATCTCGAAAACAAACTTGGATCCCACCTATCCGAGACTATATGCATTGGGAGGACCCTTGTAAACGAAAAATGTGCTGAAGGAAGTGTGGGCATAAGGAGGGGCAGAGGGCAACCCGGGGAGGATCAAAGTGAGTCATCTTCGAGAATCTGTCAACCACCCAGATGACAGTGTTTAGAGGAGGTCGGGTGGTCCGTAACAAAGTCCATGGCTACATGGGACCAAGGTCTTTTGGCAGGGAGAGGATGCAAGCAGATCCGCGGATCTGAGAGAGGGACTTTATTAGGGAACAGGAGGTACAAGGCAGACAAAGTCTCCAATCATCTTGAGCGAGAGTCGGCACCAATAATTAACGACCGCGAATTAGCTGCAGGAAACTAATGGCCTCCAGGATGGACACGCTGTTCGTGAGGCGTGTCCCCACTTCAGGATTCGAGGGCCACATGGCAGGGAGTACAGGGTCTTCCCAGGAGGCAGATGTTGACGGTCCACGGGGGACGCCGTGAGGAGTCGGTTCAGGAGGAATTATGTGCTGCCTGAGGCGGCTTCAAGCTCACTGTGTCGAGGATCTAGAGAGGGTGTCTGTATGGACGTTCTTCCTAGGGTGGGCCGAAAATGGAGAAGAAAATCAAAGCGGGCGAAAAAAAGTGCCAAATAACCCCCCCCATTTTTTGCTTGTCGAGGGTTCAGTCGTTGGGCTGACATGCAGATAGAGGAGATTTTTGTGATCGGTGAATGATATCGTATGGGGTGGCGAGCTCCCTCCAGTCAAGTGCCGCCATTCTTCTAAGGCTAACTTAATGGCCAGTAATTCCGATCACCAATAGTATAATTCTTTTCCGCTGGGGTGAAGGTTTTTGAGACGAAGCCGCTTGTACGTAGTTTCCAGAGGAGGACTTTGTAGGGAGGAAACAAGCGCCTGCACTCCTACTGAGAGGCGGTCCACTTTTGGACAAACGGACGCTGCAGGTCCGGACGAGGCAGAACGAGCAGAAGCGAAAGCTGTTTTAAGACATTCAAAGCTTCTTGGATTTGGCAGGCCCAAGATTTTAGGGTTGGCATTTTTCTTCGTAAGGGCCACCAGCGTGGCACGGGGGTGGAGAAATGCGGGAAGAACAGTCTATAATAATTTGCGACCCCAGGAAAGCGTTGGATAGAGAGAAGGCCACAGGTCGAGGCCATGTAAGGTGCTGAGGGAGCTTCGAGGGGTCCATCTGGAGACTCTGATCGAGATGCATGTACCCACAGGGTGGGCAACGAGGTGCGTTAAACAAGCATTTCTCCAGTTTGGCCAAATAACTGGTGGTCACGGAGACGTTTGAGAGCCTGGCAGAAGTGGGAGGCGGTGAGTTTAAGACAGGAGAGAAGATTGGATGTCATCTAGGTACAGTCATGCCAAAAGTTTTGAGAATGACACAAATATTATATTTTCACATGATCTGTCTTTTTTTTCCCCTTTTGCCTCTGGTGTTTATGTGTGTTTGTCAGATGTTTTTATCCACATACAGAAATACAGTGCAATCATATTATGATTAAACAAAAGCTTTTTGACAGTTAGAATGAGGTATGCAGCAAGTCAATATTTGCAGTGTTGACCCATCTTCCTTCAGGACCTCTGCAATTCTCCCTGGCATGCTCTCAATCTAAACTTCTGGACCAAAATCGCTGACTGATAGCTGTCCTCTTGCACAATCAATGCTTGACACTTTTTGTCAACAAATTTGTTGGTTTTTGTTGGTCCCCCCTCCCGGGGGGGAGTTCCTTTGGATGATTGACCACAAGTTTCAATGGGATTAAGATTGGGGATGTTTCAGGCCATTGACCAAAATTCTCTATGTTTTGTTCCCTGAGCCGTTTAGTTTATCATCCTTTGCCTTATGGCAAGGTGCTTTATCTTGCTGGGGAAAAGGCATTGTTTGATCACCAAAATGCTCTTGGCGGTTGGGAGAAGTTGCTCTTGGAGGACATCTGGTACAATTCTTTATTCATGGATGTGTTTTAAGACGATCAAAAAGTTCTGGGGCTTCTGGAGCCAAAGATTTAGGGTTGGCATTTTTCTTCGTAAGGGCCACCAGCGGGGGCAACGAGCGTGGGAAATGCGGGATCGAACTGTCTATAATATTTTGCAACCCCGGAAAGCGTTGGATAGAGCGAAGGCCCAAGGTCGAGGCCACTGTAGGGCTGCTGAGAGGCTTTGAGTGGTCCATCTGGGGACCCTGATACGAGACGGATGTACCCCAGGAATAAGGGGCAACGTGGTGGTTCAAAAAACAAACACAAGTTTTTCTCCAGTTGGGCACATTAAACTGGTGGTCACGGAGACGTTTGAGCACCTGGCAGACATGGAGGCGGTGAGTTTCCTGATCAGGAGAGTAGAATTAGGATGTCATCTAGGTACTGTAGGACGATAACAAAGATCGTAGAGGGAGTCATTGGAAGATCTCATTGGCAAAAATTTTGGAACCACCGCCGAGCGTTGCAGAGGCCAAAATGCTGGCAAGATAGTCAAAATGGCCATCTCGGTATTAAAAGACCGTCTTCCACTCATCGCCTTCACGGATACGAAAACCAGTTTGTATGATCCCGTAAATCCAATTTGGAAAAAATGTTTGTGCAGAAGGCGTTCGAAACAGCTCCGTGATCAGAGGGCAGGGATTATCGATTTTTTATAGTAATTTTTTAAGTGCCCGATAATCGTCAGGGTCAGAGAGTACCATTCTTTCTTTTCAACAAAGAAAGAAGCGGACCCCTGCAGGGTGGAAAACCACTGCGTATGATGCCTTTACGGAGATATCTCCGGGACATACTTCCGACATTGCCTTAGTTCTCCGGGACAGAAAGTGGATAGGGGACTCTGCCTCGGGGAGGAGTTACTTACGGGTTGCAGGTCAATAGGGTAGTCGAATGGCCAGGAGGGGCAGGTTTACGGCATGTCTTTCTGAGAAGACGTCCGAAGATCATGTTCGGAGTGGGCAGACAGGCAGGAGGCTTGTAGAACCTTTTACAGAAGGGCAGGCCGTAGTGCAGAACGGAGTACCGGGAAGGCTTCGCGAGTGGCTCGCGGGGCCCCAACGGATATATCTTGCACGAGTTTCAGTTCAAGGTCAGATAACTTGGTTTGTAACCAAGAAGGCCCAGAAGGATTTCCGAAGGGAGCGACGCTTTACAAGAAAGTTTTCAGAGTCTCCTGTCTGTAGGGCGCCTATCTGCCAAAGTGAGAGGCGCAGTGCAGAAAACTGAATTAGCGTCCTTTAGGCTTTCAACCAATGACAGAATGACGAACATGGGTTTATTCGGATGGGGTCACCGGGAGATGAAATTGGAGACCGTAGCTTGGCTGACAAAGTTTCGAGAGACACCAATCCAGAAGGGGTGGCCTTGAAAGGTGCTTGTCCGGCGAAATTCCACAGAGTAAGGGGAATGGTCAGACGGGGAGGAGGCACGCATGACACCTATGGATGCCTCTACTGGTGCCTAGGTGCGAGAGTTTCCCGGCGCAACCGGACAGTCCCCATGGAAGTGCAGAACCGACACAGTAGAAGCATGCTGCCTCAGGGACGTGCAAGCGTTCTTTCCCGGGTCAGGGGCTTTTTCACCTCATGGGTTGCTCGGGAACCAAGGCGGGGAAATGGGGTGTTTGGGAAAACGGGAGCCAGACGGGTAGGGCTGGCGGGGATCTCCCCTTTTGGGCGGAGCTTTGTTGTTTTTCAGCAAACCCCAATTCAATTCGGTGCTAACCGAAACAGGTCGTCCAGCGAGGGAAATCCTGACCAGCGAGCTCGTCTTAAAAACCCCCGAAAAGGGGCCCGCCCGAAGGGGCCACTGGTTGACAATTTTTCGACAAAGTTGAATCACAAGGTTTTTAGGGGATTTTGCCACCCCCATGTTCATTGACCAGCTCTAGTAAATCTTAAAACCAATTTTATATTTCCCCAGGTGAATTAAGGTGCAAAAAATACGTTTTTTATATCAAAAAATACAGTTGCGTGTTTTTGACTTTTGCGCACCCAGCATGTTCAATTTACCAGCCCTTACTAAATCTTAAAACAGCAATTCTAATTCACCCCGGGGAATTTAAAGGGCAAAAAATACCGTTTATTATATCAAAACTAACAGAAAAGTGTTTTTTTGACTTTTGGCACCCCACTGTTCATTGACGCGCATCACGTAAACTTAAAAAACAATTCTATATTCACCACAGGGGAATTGAAAGGTGCAAAAAAAAACCGTTTATTATATCAAAACAAAAATTACGTGTTTTGACTTTTTCGCACCCAGCACTGTTCATTGACCAGCATCTACGTAACTTCTTAAAACAGCAGTTCATACTTCCCCACAGGTGAATTGAAAGGTGCAAAAAATACAGTTTATTATATCAAACATAACATTACGTGATTTTGGACTTTTGCGCACACCATCACTGTTCATTGACGCAGCATCTACGTAAAATCATAAAACAGCAATTCAATATTCCACCACAGGTGAATTGAAAGTGCAAAAAATACAGTTCTATTATATCAAAACATAACGTTACGTGGTTTTTTGACTTTTCGTGCACCAGGCACTGTTGCATTGACAGCAGCAATCTACGAAATCTTAAAACAGCAATTCTATATTCACCACAGGTTGAATTTGAAAGGTGCAAAATAATACCGTGTTTATTATATCAAAACATAACAGTTACGTGTTTTTTTGACCTTTGCGCACCCCGCACTTTCATTGACGCAGCATATTACGTAAATCTTAAAACAAGCTAAATCTATATACACCACATGTGAATTGAAAGGTGCAAAAAATACAGTTTTATTATATCAAAACATAAACAAGTTACGTGTTTTTTGACTTTATTGCCGCACCCACACAGTTCATTGACGCAGCATCTACGTAAATCTTAAACAGTAATTCTATATTTCACCACTAGGTGAAATGAAAGTGCAAAAAAAAACCGTTTATTATATCAAAAATACAACAGTACTAGTTTTTTTGACTTTTGCAGCACCCACAACTGTTCATTGACGCAGCATCTACGTAAATCTAAAACAGCAATTCTATAATTCACCACAGTGAAATTGAAAGGTGCAAAAAATACCGAATATGTATATCAAAACATAACATTTACTTTTTGTATGTTGACTTATGCGCACGCGCAAGGCACTGTTCAATGACCAGCATCAACGTAATCTTAAACAGCAATTCAATAAAACACCACGTTGTATTGAAAGGTGCAAAAAATACAGGTTTTATTATCTCAAAACAAAAACAGATACGTGTTTTTAGACTTTTTGCGCACACCAGCAACTGTTTCATTGACGCATCATCTACGTAAATCATAAACATCAAGTCTATATTCACCAGTACAGGTGAATTGAAAGGTGCAAAAAATACCGTTTATTATATCAAAACATAACAGTTACTGTTTTTTGACTTTTGCCGCACCCAGCAGTGTTGACATTGAGCAGTCATCTACGTACATCTAAAACAGCAAATTCTATAATCACGCACAGTGAATTGAAATGTGCAAAAAATACAGTATTATTATAATCAAAACAAAACAGTTACGTGTTTTTTTAACATTTTGCGCACGCCAGCACTGTTCATTGACTCAGCATCAACGTAAATCATCTTAAAACACCAATTCATATTCAACTCACAGGTGAATGTGAAAGGTGCAAAAAAAACAGTTTTATTATATCAAAACAAAACAGATACGTGTTTTTTTAGGACTTTTCCCAGTCCAAGATATGTTGAAAGACACCCTTGCAGTTAAATTTAATCCAGCAAATTTGGTTTTGATTAGAGGGATTTAGAAAAAGCTGTGAATTGCTGTCTTTAATAAGAGACTTTCCTAAACTATTCATCCCTTCTCAAATTTTTATATTTCTGAACATGGAGCGAAATGCAGGTGTAAGCGAGCAAAGAGGGGGGTAGCACATGGAGGTAAGGTACGAGAGAAGGTGCTCCTTCCAGTGCTGGCGACAACACGCATGCCAGCGGATCGTCAGTTGCAGGACCGTCAGGCCTGTCATCGCTGGGTCAGGGCCCTGTGAATCTAAGTAACGAACATCGTCGCCAATCTGTCCTTCAGTGGTTAATGCAACCTGCATCTAGCAGTCTTACCTCCTCGTCCTCGCAGTCACGGCCACAAATGTCGTCATCAGCATCATCAGCATCTGTCCAACATGAAGCAGCCCAAATGTCAACTCGTGTACCCACCACTGTGGATAATCCATTTCTGAAGACCTCTTTGATGACAAAATGCGGTTGGGGTCAGAAGGCATGTTAAAAGATCAAGAGGCCAAAAAGGATGATTGCTCTGACGCCCAGTTACTGTTGCCATCAGAGGAGGTGAAGGAAGCCGTCAATCGGCAACATACCGCGGTCGGCAACGCCTTGCAGTGCCCCTTGCTTGTAGGCCGCAAAGCATCTGGATGCAGAAAGTCAGGGACGATGAAGTCCCTGTTTGCTGAGGAGATGAAGACGACAAATGGGATCCATCTGGTCTTTTTTTTCCCGCAAATTTGCTTGTCGAGCACTCATCAGTGGACGAGGAGGAAGACGATGGGTATGTGTCAATACTCGGTGATCCGCCACAAAAACGGGAGAGGCGGTCGCAAAGTCCGCTGATAGATTCCGCCAGCCCGGTCAGCGCAAACCCCGCTCACTTGCATATCACGTCAAAAAGGTACAGAACCTCAAGCCTGGCCTTTCTTTGAGCAAGCCCTGATCACCCATCGATTTCATATTCCGCCATTGCCGTAAACGCATAAGGTAGAGCACGAACCTTAAAGTGGTTAACCACCACCAACATGTCCTATCACATGCAGCAATTCATGAGTTGAAATGGGAGGGAACACCTTGGCCAAAAAAGGCGACAGACCGACGCAGGGCCTCCACCACTGTCACACCCCTCAGTCCTCCGCCTCCTCCTCCTCAACCGCCCCACCAAGCGTTCCTCAGCTGCCCAGTCTCTCAGATCCATGATCAAGGATCAGCATCCGCTTCAGCCTCCCCCCACCGTCGCCACGAGTACCACCATCACCACCAGAGACCCATCCTACCCGCTCATCTCTTCCGCCAGTTTGACTACCTGCACGCCGTCACACTGCCAGTCAAGCAGCAGCCAGCCTTCTGTCTTCCAGTTATGGGAGCAGAAGAAACAAATTAACCCAAACCAACCCAAATGCCAAAGCCTGAAGTGACGGCATATGCCAAGCTTTTGGTCTTGGAAATGTTGGCCTTTCGTCTGTGGACACAGATGAGGTGTTCCGCCACGTCATGGCCCGAGCTTGCCCCCAATACCAGATGCCGAGCAGGCATTTCTTTGCCAGAAATGCCGTCCCTGCCCTGGCCAGCCACGTGTCATCTAAAATTTCAAGCGCGTTGTCTGCATCTGTGTCCGGAAAAGTCCATCTCACCACCGACACATGGACTAGTAAGCACGGCCAAGGCCGCTATATCTCTGTGACAGCTCACTGGGTGAGCTGGGTGGATGTCTCTGGGGGTGACGGTGGCTCTCAGGCTCGGCACACGCTCTTCAAAACCGCAGGGATGGTGCAGGGCTCTTTCCCCCAAGGTCCTCTGGTGGCATCACGTGCCCAGAGACACCAGGCCGTGTTGAAATTAATCTGCCTTGGAGACCGTCCACACACAGGTCAGGAGCTGTGGACGGCTCTAAGCAACGAGACCGAGCGCTGGCTGGGTGACAAGAACCTTGTGCCAGGCAAGGTGGTGTGCGATAACGGGCGAAATCTGCTGGCCGCCCTTAAGATCGGTAGGCTGGAGCACATCCCTTGCCTGGCACATGTCATGAACCTTGTCGTCCAGAAATTTCTAAAGAGCTACCCGGGTCTGGACTGCCTGCTGAAGAAGGCTCGAGGTCTGAGTTCGCACTTCCGCCGTTCGCACCCTGCTTCGTCCCGCCTGGCTGCGTTGCAGCGTCAGCTCGGCCTCCCCGTCAACCGTCTCATTGTTGACGTGGCAACACGCTGGAATTCCACCCTCCACATGCTCCAGCGATTGTGGCAGCAGCGCAATGCCATTACGCAGTACGAAGTGACACATGGCCTGACAAGCAGCGGTACGGACCTCGGGGTGTTGAACCACCGAGAGTGGAGGCAGGTGAAAGAGCTCTGCACCATCCTTGCCAGTTTTGAAGAAGCCACCAAAATGGTCAGTGCGGACAATGCCCTTGTCAGCATGAGCATTGTGGTGATCTTAGTTCTGGAACGATCGTTGGACACTCTGAAACAACAGGTCCCGCCAGCGACGGAGGAGGAGACGGACACAGATGCGGACACGGAGCCTTTCTCTCCGTCAAATCCACAAGGCCCGACAGTTTCACAATTTCATCGGTCTTCATTAGGCAGTGGTTCGGGGTCCAGAGCTAGTGCAAGGTGGCGCATCAGCTCTCAGGTGCATCATCTGAGGCAAGTCAGGGCTGTGTTTAATCTGGCCGGAGGCAGCGGAGGAGGAGGAGGAGGAGGTATTCCTAGACACCGATGTTACCGACGTCCCTGCCTTGGAAAGAGGTTGGCGCGAATTTGAGGCGGAGGAGGAAGATGAGGAAGATCAGTTTGCTAGTGCCCCTCGACCCAGAGGCTTGGGAAATCAAGGCTCCATCTCTCACATGAGTGCTTGGATGCTCCATTTCCTCCAACATGATCCTCGCATTAAGGCCATCAAAATGAACAACAGTTACTGGGTGGCCACCCTCCTGGATCCCCGGTACAAAACAAAAATCAGCACTTTCCTTCCACCCACCCAAATAGAGAGTAAAATGCAGGAAATGGAGACCTTGCTGATTGATCAACTGGAGACATCTGTTGCGTCTGCTTCACGTTCCCCAAATGTCACGGTGGAACAACATCAGCGACGTGACAGCAGTAAAGTGCCAAGTAGGCGTAGCGGCAGCAGCAGGCAAGGTGGCAGAAGCCTAATGGGTGACCTCTTGCAATCTTTGTTTACCACCTCACCAACGCATGCAATGCAGGGCACACATCCAACACACAGAGATCAGCTTAAGATCATGGTGCACGACTATCTGCGTCTCAACACCGATGTTTTTGCATGTGTTCCGGACCCAATAGACTTCTGGGTATCCAAAATGGACGAATGGCCCGAGCTGGCTCGTCACGCCATAGAGGTGTTGTCCTGCCCAGCAGCCCGCGTCATATCTGGAGCGACCTTCAGCACAGCTGGAGAGTCATTACAGACAAACGCATCCGGCTTTCCACAGATAATGTGGATTGGTTTTTGACCTTTCATCAAGATGAATCAGGCATGGATCTCTGATGATGTAGTGGCCCCAATTTCCGAGGTCAGCCGATTAGTTTGCCAGTCCTACTACACAATTCCTTTATCAAACAGAAATGGTCCCTCTAAAACTTTTTTTTAAAATGATCATTTCTTACTGGCAATTTTTATTTCTTTTCCAACAGTTCATTTTGCTGGTTTTGCTGTGAGTAACTGTAAAAGACAGCAAGGTTTCATGACAACACCTTAGTTCCATTTACTCACTTTATCTTAAGAAAAGATTTCGCACATTGTCAATTGGTTTTGAGTGTCAAGTTGCCTGTGATACTACAGCAATAATCGATGGTCCTTTTGGACCAGAATGTGACTTCTAATGGCATTTCTCCTCACAATTTTTTAATATGGCTGAGAAGTCATATTTAATTAATTTTTTGGGGTCAAGATTGCTGTGAATACATGCTTATAATTATGGTCCTTTTAACAGAAAATTGGCTTCTAAGTGGCATTTCCTCCCTCACTAATTTTTAATAGTGGCTGAGAAGTCATATTATTAATTTTTTGGGGTCATGTGCTGTGAGATACAGCAATAATAATGGTCTTTGTAACAAATTGCTTTCTAAGTGGCAATTCTCCCTCACAATTTTTAACAGTGCTGAGAAGTCATTTTTGATAATTTTTTGGGTCATGCGCTTGAAAGCAGCAATACTCACAGGTTCTATTATAAAAAAAATGTTGTTTTCAAGCAGACATTTGTTCTTCACAATCTGACCAAAGAGGTCAAGGGTCCATGCTTTGATTTTTGGGGGCATTTTGCTGTGCATGCAGCTATACGAGGTCCTATTCTAAAAAGATGTGTTTCTAACAGACAGTTTGTTCTTCACAATTGACCAAGTGGCTTAAGGGTCATGCTTTGAATTTTTGGTGCATTTAGCTGTACATTGCGAGCTATACTACAGGTCTATTCAAAAAAATGTTGTTTCAACAGACATTTGGTTCTTCACAACTTGTCAAAGAGTGGCTCAAGGGGGATGGAGCTGTCTGAAAACAGAATATGGTAGGACACTGTTAATGGACAACAATTGCAAAATGACTTGTTTGTTGCAAGATCCTTTAACATAGCTATCAATCCATGTATTGATACAACCCATTTAATACAATGAAAAAAAGAGAAAACAAGACATGGTGGATCCAATCCTATTTTAAAAATGTGTTTTTTCTAAATTAAAGTACTAAAAAAACTTGCACGTACAAAATAGCTGTTAAAAAAATTCCTCAGAATTGTACAAGATGTACAAGGGAAAAACTTGACCAATATAGTTTATACATAGGGACATGGAGTATGGATCACGGACAGAGAACAAAGTACAGAGACCATTTCCTCCAGCACTGTTGAGTAAAAATGAGAAAAAAGAATTGCAAGATAAAGGGCACCTGGTGTAACAGGAGCGATGAACCATCAGTATTTCCCAAGTGAAGCTCAATTGGTCCACACTGCATACGGAGTGGGCAAAAAGCGCTACCCAGGTATTGAACTGTGTACAGAGGAAGGCTGGAGATTCTCACACTTCCGCTTCCAGCATCTGCTTTCAGCACGACAGTTTTTTCGTTCTGCGTCATCAGGGCATTTTAACCTGCGTGTTTAAAGATGACGGACGCCTGCCTGGAGATTTTCACCGCACGCCCACTGTAACTCCGCCCGTGGGTCAATGCTGTGGCCCAGACAGGTATATTCATGTCCAGTTTCAACTAAAATGTGGTTGAAAGACTCCTTTTCCGGCACTTTTTAAATGTGGAGGGTCCATGCAGGTTTTAGGGGCCCATTGCCTGTGGGGCCCCAGGACATCAGGTATAGTCAAGTCCAGTGAAACTAAAATGGTGGTTGAAAGACTCCGTTTTTCCGCAACTTTTTAAATGTGGGGGTCATGCAGGTTTGGGCTCATGCCTGTGGCCCAGGACAGGTATAGTCAATGTCCGTGAAACTAAAATGGTGGTCTGAAAGACTCCTTTTCCCGCACTTTTTTAAATGGGGGGTCATGCAGGTTTGGGGCTCGATGCTGTGGCCCAGGGACATTATAGTCAATGTCCATTTCAACTAAAATGGTCGGTTGTAAAGACTCCTTTTCTGCCACTTTTAAATGTGGGGGTCATGCAGGTTTGGGGCTCATGCTGGGCCCAGGACAGGAATAGTCAATGTCCAAGTGAAACTAAAATGGGTTTGAAAGACTCCTTTTTTCCGGCACTTTTTAATGTTGGGGGTCATGCAAGGATTTGGGGCTCATGCTGTGGCCCAGGACAGGTATAGTCAATATCCATGAAACTAAAATGGTGGTTGAAAGACTCCTTTTTCCGGCACTTTTTAATGTGGGGGTCATAGCAGGTTGGGGGCTCATGATGTGGCCCAGGACAGGTATAGTCCATGTCCATGAAACAAAATGTTGTTGAAAACTCCTTTTTTTCCCGGTACTTTTTAAATGTGGGGGTCATGCAGTTTGGGGCTCATTCGTGGCCCAGACAGGTATAGTCAATGACCATGAAACTAAAATGGTGATTGAAAGACTCTTTGTTCCGTCACTTTTTAAATGTGGGGGTCATGCATGGTTTGGGCTTCATGCTGTGGCCCCAGACAGGTAAGTCAATGTCCAGTGAAACTAAAATGTGGGTGAAAGACTCCTCCTATTTTCGCACTTATTAAATGTGGGGGTCATGCAGGTTTGGGGCTCATTGCTGTGGACCAGACAGGTATAGTCAAGTCCAGTGAAACTAAAATGTGTGGTTGAAAGTACTCCTTTTTTCCGGCACATTTTTAAATGTGGGGGACAAGCAGTATGGGGCTCAATTCTGTGGCCCAGGACGGTAAGTAAGTCATATGTCCCAGTGAAACTAAAATTTGTGGTTTGAAAAGACCTCCTTTTTCCGGCCACTGGTTTTAAATGTGGGGGTCATGTCAGGTTTGGGGTGCTCAAGCGTGGCCCAGACATGTATAGTCCTGTCCGTTCAACTAAAATGGTGGTTGAAAGACTCCTTTTCTGCCACTTTTTTAATGTGGGGGACATGCAGGTTTGGGGCTCATGCTGTGGCCCAGACAGGTATAGTCCAATGTCCATTGAAACTAAAATGGTGGTTGAAAGAACTCCCTTTTTCCGGCACTTTTTAAATGTGGGGGTCATGCATGTTTTGGGCTCATGCTGTGGCCGGACAGTTATCGTCAATGTCCAGTTGAAACTAAAATGGTTGGTTGAAAGACTCCTTTTTTTCCCGCACTTTTTAAATGTGGGGGTCATGCAGGTTTGGGGATCATAGCTGTGGCCCAGGACAGGTATAGTCAATGTCCATGAAACTAAATGGTGTTGAAAGACTCCTTTTTCCTGCACTGTTTTAAAATGTGGGGGTCCATGCAGGTTTGTGGTCTCATGCTGTGGCCCAGGGACAGGTAAAGTCCAATGTCCAGTGAAACTAAAATGGTGCGGTTGAAAGACTCCTTTTTCGCAATTTTTAAATTGTGGGGGTCATGCAGGTTGGGGCTCATGGCTGTTGCCCAGTGGACAGGTATAGTCCAATGTCCAGTGAAACTAAAATGGTGGTTGAAAGACTCCTTTTCCGGCACTTTTTTAAATGAGGGGTCATGCAGGTTTGGGGCTCGATGCCTGAGGCCCAGGACAGGTATACGTCCAATGTCCCATTTTTTCAACGTAAAATGGGGGTTGAAAGACTCTTTTTTTTTTTCCGCACTTTTAAATGTGGGGGTCATGCAGGTTTTGGGCTCATGCTGTGGGCCCAGACAGGTATAGTCAATGTCCCAGTGTAAATAAAATGGGGTTGAAAGACTCCATTTACCGGCACGTTTTAAATCGGGGGTCATGCATGTTTGGGGCTCATTCTGTGGCCCAGGACAGGTATAGGTCAATGTCCAGTGGAAACAAAAATGGTGTTTGAAAGACTTCTCCTTTTCCGGCACATTTTAAATGTGGGGGTCAATGCAGGTTTGGGCTCATCAGTGCCCAGGACAAGGTATAGTCAATGTTCCCCCCCCCCCCCAGTTCAACTAAAATGGTGGTTTGAAAGACTCCTTATTCCGGGACTTTTTAAATGTGGGGGTCATGCAGTTTGGTTGGGGCCATTCAGTGGCCCAAGGACAGGTATAGACATGTTCCATTTCAACTAAAATGGTGGGATGAAAGACTCCATTTTCTGCCACTTTTTTAATGTGGGGTCATGCAGGTTTTTGGATCGGCTCATGCTGTGTCCCTGGACAGGTATAGTCAATGTCCAGTGAACTAAAAATGGTGGTTGAAAGGCTTCCTTTTTCCAGGCACGTTTTTTTTAAAATGATGGTGATCCATGCAGGTTTGGGCTCATTCTGTGGCCAGCGACAGGTATAAGTCAATGTCCAGTGAAACTAAAAATGGGTGGTTAAAGTCTCCTTTTTCCCGGCACTTTTAAATGTGGGGTCAATGCAGGTTTGGGGCTCATGCTGTGGGCCCAGAAAAAACATAAAATAACCCAGGGGGTAAAAAATTAAAGTTTTTTTTTCCATGTCCAGTGAAACCAAAAATGGTGGTTGAAAACTCCTTTTTCCGGCACTTTTTAAATGTGGGGGTCATGGCCAGGTTTGGGGCTCATGCTGTGGCCCAGGAACAGGTATAGTCAATGTCCAGTGAAACTAAAATGGTGGTATGAAAGACGCCTTTGTTCCGGCACTTTTTAAGGGTGGGGGTCATGCAGGTTTGGGCTCCATGCCTGGTGGCCCAGGACAGTAAGTCAATGTCCAGTTCATCTAAAATGGTGTTGAAAGACTCTTTTTTTCCGGCAACTTTTTAACTTTGTTTCCATAGCAGGTTTGGTGCATCATGCTGTTTCCCAGGACAGGAGTAGTCCAATGTCCAGTGAAACTAAAATGGGGTTGAAAGACTCCTTGTATTGCGGCACTTTTTTAAATTTGGGGGTCATCAGGTTGGGGCACATGCGCGGTTAGCAGGACAGAATATTCAATGTCCCCAGTTCAAGTAAACATGATGGTTCAAATCATACTGCCTTCTGGCACTTTTAAATTTGTGGGTGATGCCAGGTTAAGGTCCAGGCTGTGGTACAAGAAAAAACAGGGAAAAATAGTAAATGGCTGTGACATTTTTTTTCTGTGACTTGTAAATAACATAATTTTGTTGCCTGAAGATGTAGGCACATAACCATTTGACTGTTTTGGATGTTAATTTCAGCTCTCCAGCCTTGCTTAGGTGCAATAATGAAGGGTTTGTTGCTCTCCCATAGACTTTATGCCATATCCGCGCATAATCGATGCTCAGTATCTAAAAACCAGTACGATAGCGCCCCGAACTAACGACATCGATCGATCTCTGATAGCCAACGCAATCGCTCAACACTCCTGATGACCATTAAGTCTATGGGAGAGGAACACACATCATTCTTTACACCCAAAATAGGGGTGGAGAAGCTGTAATTAACATCCACAACAGGAAACTGCATACGTGCAACGTCTTAGGCAAGACAATTATGCAACGAAGAGTTACAGAAAAAAAAGTCACAGACCTATTCACTATCTCCAGTCCTTTGTACCACAGCATTACCCTTTTAAACCGTGCATTGACCCAAATTAACAAGAGACAGAAAGGCAGTATTATTTGAACCATCATTTTAGTTGAAACTGGACATTAACTATAACCGTTCCTGTACCACCCACAGCGAGACCCCAAAACCCACAAGACCCACAGATTAAAAAGTGCCTGAAAAAGGAGTCTTTGAACCACTATTTTTATTTGAACTGACATTCTATTCTCTGTCCTGGACCGCAGCATGGTGGTTGCATTTAACCATGTAAAACAGATGGCTACGCTGTTTGTTACTGAGAACACGGGCCCCGACCCAGCGATGAAGGCCTGACGACCCTGCCAAACCACGTTCGTGGCTTGGTGTTGTTCCCAGCACTGGAAAGGAGCATTTCTTCGTACCTTACCCCCATGCCTCACCCCTCTTGCTCGTTCCACCTGCAGTTCACTCCATGTTCAGAAAGAAAAAAATTTTAAAAAGGGTAGGGGAAGAGTTTTTGACAGTCTCTTTTGAAAGAGGCAATCACAGTATTTTTAAACCCCTTTTAATTTCCAACAGCCAACTAGGATTAGAAACAGAATTGTTTCTACCAAATGTCTGTGAAATGGGGTCTGGTGGTAGAACCTTAATACAAAATCAACAGTGTTCTTCTTTCAGTCCCTGAGATATACAAATGTATGATTAGCACCAAACTGAGACGCACTGAATAAAATAGAAGTATTAAAAAGTTATATGGATTAATATGGCAGCCTTCGCACCACTGACCAAAGGCGTAATTTACTAGGAAATATGTATAACACAATATTCGTACAACTGAGCTCTTTGCACTAAACTGAGATGCACGGACTGCAATAAGAGTATTTAAATATTATATGGATTAATATGGCAGACTTCGCACCACTGACTACAGGCGTAATTTACTAGGAAATATGTATAACACAATATTCGTACAACTGAGCTCTTTGAGCCAAACAGACGCACGGACTTCATTAAAACTATTTAAAAGTTATAGGGATAAGTTAAGCTGGTGTTTGGGAACACTGACACGCAGTGATTGCAATAGAACTGAAAACACAGGGACAAGTTCAACTGCTATTAGAGGTCTGCTGGCCAAAAAAGTGGTAGAAAACAATGCTTTTTCAATTGAAGATCACAAAATATATTCCTTTCAAATACTTCTCCTCCTGCCGCCCCCCTATGGGCAACAAAGTGAGTTTTAGACGTAGGCAGTTTTCATACATGTTGCCCTATGTCTATAAGTTGTGGCCTGCACCCCATTTCTTACTACTAACCCACTACCATTGTGATATGTGGTCTAGTGCCTACATAAAATACAACCCCTACCTATAACCTCATGAACTCCTCTCCTCCACATATCACTTCATGGGGAGTTTGTACAGATGTGTGGAATGTGTGAAATGGGTGCAGGTGCTTAAAAATTGAGGATTCTATGATGTCTAAGTGGCAAATTCTGTAGAAACTAATCATGGCCAGAGAAGTCTTCCTGGCAGTCTGGATTTGATGGAGAAAAAAGGTAAAGCAAATAACTCCTGTCAGAGCCTCTAGATGTAACTGTAATGTAATCACTTATGTGTTTACCTATCACAAAGAGAAATATATCATAGTTTACAGGTAACCCATATCCTGAATTAGCCACAAAATCTCAAAGTGCCCAGTGTCAGGACAATAGTGTTTCACATACGGGCCATCAGTTGTGATATAAACCATACAGGTACAGCAATAATCACACCTTCCAAACTCCCTAGCTGAGGCCAGTCGGGCTTCCCCACATCTACTCACAACCCGCTAACCATTACTCCCGGTCAACCCTCAGCCCTTACTGCGGCGTCTGGATGGGCCAGAGGTAAGGTCCGTTCTCTTCTATTCAAATGGGTGGCTGCCTACGCATGCTGTGTACGCCGGTGTATGTACGTTGTGGCTGATTCAGAATATGGGTTTCCCTATAAGCTAGGTTATATTCCTCTTTGTAGGTCATTGAACACCATTATACCCATGATATTTGTAGTACCCATACAGGGCCTCTCTAGGTATATAGAAATATAACAAGTTTACAGTTGAGACTATGATACCTAGTCTTATGTACATGAAATTTACTTTAAGACACAATTGGCTATATCTCCTGGAAACTGGTATACAATACGCTCTCAAAAAGTAAGAAATATAAGTAGAATTATAACTGTTTTGGATGCGCTATACTTACTTTTGTTTGCTTTCTTCCTTATATCCCTATCTGTTGAAGTATGAAATATAAGTAGTATTAAAACTGTTATGGATGCACTATATTCTGCATAGATTGGAGACCATACCTTCGTTTGTTTTCTGCCTTATATCCCTAACTACTTTATGGTGGAGTGTAAGGGACACTTTTGCCCTTTTGGGGCATACTAGTCCTATAGAATCCATCGAGGACCAGTTTAGCCTCAAAGCATGATCCTTTGATATAGATTGTGGTCCTATTTGTTTTTTGGATTTTCCCATATTGGTCCCCTGTTGAGATGCATAAGGGGCTTCGAAACATGTTGGGAAAGCATTAACACATAGGGTGCGTATAAGGAATAGGTTCTTGATGGTGGTGCCGTTTTTGGGGCGATTGCTCTAAGGCTAGGCTTTAGGGCTTACTAGGCCAAGTAGGGTGTATATAGTGTTCATCTATCCTCTTATTTCTGCCCCGTTGGGTTTTGGTTTACCTGAAACTTTTTTTGTACCTTTTCAATTTTTTGAGGCACTCAGGTTCTTACCTGGGGCCTTTTTTGTTAATAAGCAGTTTCTGTCTTCTTTTTAAATTTGAATACTATATTAAGAGTTAAGTTTTAGTTACATGAAGCTTTGCTGTTGGATTTGTTAGATATTCATGTAGGTCTACAGGGGTATTTAGTCTAATTTGGTATCAGTAATTTCCTCTGTGTGTAATATTCTTTACACCAAATTTACACTGCTATACAAGCAGTAAATGGACTGCTTTATGTTGTATCAAATTTTTTATATTCAGTATCATCCCCCGGGGGGGGGTTGTTGGGGGTTCCTAAAGCACCCGGGGAGGGGCCCCTTTTTTTTATTACAGTTTGCTCAGTATGGCTCTGTTTACACATTTTTCATGGTAAATTGTGAACTGTGGCATGTATTTTTATGGAGAAAAAAACATATGTTCCTGTCACTAATTCTAAATGTATTCCACAAACTTCCTGTTCATTACCTCAGCACTATACTGTGTAATAAAAAGCAGCGCTGACAAATTTGCCTTTTCATAACCAATGTACATTAGTGTAATACCTCCAAATAACATGGTCACCAAATAATGCACCTATACAGGAAGCAGATATGCCACCCATATTACTGTCATACTGTTTTTAAAAAAATCCCACAACACCAAGACTATCAATTACAATTCTACAACTATAGTTCCTAAGGCCTAATTAACACTGCCAGACCATAACCACATGTGAGAACCACATAGTGACTAACAGTTGTACAACACCTACAGCAAATAAGTTTTTTGTGTAGTTATAGCCAGTGACTCACTGGTAACATCTTTTCTGATCGGAGTGGTCGCCTTCCCCTTGCTTTTTTCCTTTCGGCCCAGATCACCATGATGACTTCTCCCAGCCACTACTCGTCTTTGTAGAATTTAACTCAGACACATCTTAGAATCTTCACTTTTTAAGCAGCTCCTTACCCATTCCCTGTCTCTGTATACACTCCTCATGGGGTGATAGCTGGAAGTGTGGGGTTATGGGATGATAGATCGGGCTGCATTTTGCAGGGTGGAGGCTGCATTTTGCTGGGTGGGAGGGTGTGTGCTACAGCTAATAGGCACAATTTCCTGGAGAAAAAAAGAGGAAATTTCACAGAAAAACTTAAAAGCTCTCCAAAGGGTCTATAATCGTAATCATCCCCATAAAAAATAGAACCCCATTACAATATTTTTAAAATTTTCTATTTCAAAGGAAAATCCACATTACAAATCCAATGAAGAACCAAAAATAATTCAATATTTAAAACACCATGATAAAGGTAGGTTCTAATCTAATAAATACAGGTTATCTGAATAGATAGTCCCTATAGATCACTTAAAGAGGTGGGGAGATCGCTCGACAAGGGCGAACCCACCTATCGATGGCTTATCCTGTCAATACCTACTCAATCCTATATCACTTAAATAGGCACCCAAAAAAAAGTTAAATGATAAAAAACAATAGGCAAATAACTCTTCAATCCACAAAAATACAAAAATCAAAATACAACCTTTCAATTTTTCTGAACCAAATCCCACAGTTTCTTCCCCATTTTATGCTCCTCATTATGTACTTTGGAGGTAAATTTGAGGTTTATCTTGTTGATATTTAAGGCGTCCACAAATTTCTTAAACAACGCCTCTTTGCCCTGCCACAGCATGAAGACCTCGTCTATGTATTGTCCCCAAAAGAGAATATTGGACCAGTCTGGGGGCGGCTATTTGGGGACCCCCTTTTGTCCCCCTATGTAAATTTTTCGGGTGTGGGAGAAGAAATGAAGGTGTTTAGTCCCTATTTTTTTGGGGAGAACTAGACGATTCTTCATGCGTGTCAGGAGGAAGGTCATTTTTAAGAAATTGTGGAGGCCTTAAAATTTTATGAGTAGGCGTAAATTTACCTCGGAGTAATTTAAACATGAGCTAACATTTTTGGATGTCAAAATTTTTAAGGTTGTTGTGGCTATTCCAAACTGCTAATTCGGAAAGAACTGATCTACGCCTATTTAAAATGGGGAAACCACCTTTGGTCTAAATAGCGGTATTCCCAAGGAGCAATAAACTAACAATAAGAATTTTAAATCTTTTTGTCCACAATATCAAGAGAGTCAAGACCACTTTATCAAAATTTTTCCCAATTAAATCCAACTATTTCCCGCGTAATCTGGGGGGTTCATCAGGGGACTTTTAAAAACTGATTTAGTGTGACAATGGGGTAATACCCCAAAAGTGGAGGATACTCCCAGATATTGTGGCTGGAAAGGGAGGGTAAATGTTTTGTCTGGTTTCTCATATCAATGTTTTTCAGCCACTCCTTCCGCATTAAATTTGCCCGGTACCCTTTAAATAAAAAAAATTGCACAAGTTTGCCCCTTTTTGGCATCCCGGCATTGTCTCAAACCCTGCTCATGCGCAAAATCATTTCATTATCGTAAAGTCATAGAGACTCAAGACCACTATAAAAGCACACACTTAAGCAAGACTAATGCACAGGAACACAATCCGAACTCTAGCTGTCCAGATGCTGTTGGGATTTAAGCCGAAGTGAAAAACTTTGTTCGCGAATAGGGATGAAACGATTTAATCTACAAAGTTGAAATCGGCCAATTTTTAGGTGATCGGAAATTTCCGATCAGCAATTTTGGCGACAATTGACAGATAATCTTAAAATATCGTGCCATTTTCGGGGCTTCCGTCATTTTAGAGCCCGCAAATACTTAGGCATAGACAGGGGAGCTGGGTGTGCGCGTCATGACTGTGATGTTTATGGTTTTTCATTGGTGGAAAAATCACATGACCTGTTTTTTCTTTGAACAGTTTTCCTGTTCAGCTTTAGTTTTTAGTGTTACATTAGAGCAAGACGTGGCTGTGTGCCCCTCAATAAGCTCACTCAAGGGAAAAGTTCTTATCTTTATTCATACAGAAAAATTGCTTTTAGTGTGAACTTAGAAAAAGGTAAGTAGAGAATTTCAGTTCTTATTTTGTTAGACGGGAGAATTTTAAAAAAAAGCTTTCAAGCCTGCCCAAAGCCGGGGGGGGGAAGAGGGGGGAATTGAAGAAAAAGACAGGTTTTGGGGAAAGGGGGGTATATTGTGAAACCCATACTCTGCTTTGAACCTGCATTGGAAGGGAATTTTTTTTTTCCCTTTTTTTGGCCCACACACCTCGACCTGGGGTAAAAATTGTACTTTTTAAATTTTGTGTGCCGGGTTTTTTTTTTTAAAAAAACCCAAAAATTTGTACAAAATTTTTAAAGATACAGTTTTTTCCCTAATAACTGTTGGTGTATTTCTTTGGGTTTTTGGGCTAAAACCCAAACCTTTTATTACCGTATAACTTTTAAATAGCTGTATTGCATTTTGGGTGCGCCCCAGTTTGTTAAAAGACCACCATGTACTTAAATTTGGATACGAAATTTGAGAAACCCTTGTTGGTTATTTCATTGGTAAAAAAACCCAAAATTTTTTTACCCAAATATAATTTTTAAATAGTTTTGAAATTGGGGCTTTTGTGCGCCCCATTTTTTTTGGTTCAAAGGGCTCCCCTTGTCCCTTAAAATTTGGATACAGAAATTTTTCTAGTAACTGTTGGGTGTATTTAAATTGGTGCAAAAAACACCTTTTATTACCCAAAAAAACTTTTAAAAAGCTGTTTTTGGGCCCAATTTTGGGGTGGGGCCCCAGTTTTTTTTCCCAAAGAGCCACCTTGTATTTTAAATTTGGATACAAAATTTTTTTCAAAAAAACCCTGTTGGTTTTTTTAAAATTGGTGAAAAAAAACCAATTTTTGTTATCCTTTACAATTTTTAAATAGCTGTATTGCACTTTGGTGGGCCCCCAGTTTTGTTTAAAGGGGAGCCCCCCTTGCAAAAAAATTTTTAAACAGAAATTTTCTAGTAACTTTTGGGTGTATTTTTTTGGTGCAAAAAACCATTTTTTCTTATCTGTAAAAAACTTTAAATCTGTATTGCATTTTGGGTGTCCCCCCAGTTTTGTTCAAAGAGCCACCTTTTTATTTAAAAATTTGGGATACAGAAAATTTTCTAGAAACTGTTGGTGTATTTAAATTGGTGCAAAAACCAACTTTTTGTTACCTTTTAAAACTATTAAATAGCTGTATTGAAATTTTTTGGGCCCCCCCATTTTTTTTTTTAAAAAACCCAACCTTGTATTTTAATTTTTGGTTACAAAAATTTTTTAGTAAATTTTGGGGTGTTTTTTCAGTGGGAAAAAAACCACATTTTGGGTTTAAACGTACAATTTTTAAATAGCTGTTTTGAACATGGGGGGCCCCCTATTTTTTTCAAATAGCCACTTTGTATGCCCAATTTTTGAAAAAAAAATTTTTCTAGGAACGGTTTTCCCTTTTGCCCTTTTCTGCAAAAAAACGAAAATTTTTCTCATCCTTTAAAACTTTTGAAAAGTTTTTTTTTGGCTGGTGAGTCCCAGTTTGCGCATTTTGTATGAAAGTTTTTTTGATAACTCAATTTCCCTAGTCCTACGGGGCAGTTGAAAAAACCCCGGGGACTAAAGGGAAGAACCCTGTTCATTTTGTTTTACGGTTTCTTCCACCAGCCCCGCTTTTCACAGGTATTGGGATAGAACAATTTTTTTTCCCAAATCCTATTTTGGCTTTTTGGAAATTCAATAAGAGACTTTTAAAAAAAACTTTTCCCATCCCTTTTTAAAATTTGTTACTTTTTTGAACTTTGGAGCAAAATGCAGGTGGTAAGCGACAAAAAAGGGGGTTTGGGACATGGAAAAAAGAGGTAAGAAAAAAAGGTGCTCCTTTCCCATTGCGGCGACAAAAACCCCAAGGGCCAGCGGATCTTGGGTTTGCGGGAAAAAAAAAAACCGCCCGGGCCTGCCCATGCGGGGGCCCGGTTCCCAAATGTAAATTTCTCAAAAACGAACACCCGTCGCCAATCTGTTTCCTTCAAGGGTTTAAAATGAAAACCCTGCACCCAGCAGTCCCCCCTCCTCGACCCCCCAGTCACGGCCACAAATTTTTTTCGCCCATATAAATCGTCAGCATCTTTCCAACATGAAGCAAGGCCCCCCCAAAAGTAAGTCGTTCCCCCACCACTGTGTATAACCCCTTTTTCTGACAAATCTTTGAGTTGGGGTAAAAGGCATTTAAAAAATTTCAAAAAGGCCAAAAAGGGAAAATTTGTTTTTTTGTTTGTTTCCCCCTAAAAGCCATCGGGGGAAAGCCATGAAAGGAGAAGGAACCCGGTAAAATTGGCAAAAACCCCTGGGCGGTCGGCAAGGGCTTGCAGTGCCTGTTGCTTGTAGCCCGAAAGCTCCATGTGCAGAATTTCAGGGGGAAAAAGTACCTTTTTTAAATGATGATGATTTTGACGACATTGCGGACCCAAACCCGTGGTCTTTTCGGAATTTGTTTGTGACGCTTCATCACGGGCGGGAGGAAAATGTTTGGAGTAGTTTTCAAAACGCCTCAAAAAAGGGAAAAAAGGGCGGTCGCACAATTTCCGCTGGGGATTATTCTGCCACCAATCAGGGGAAAAAAACCGCCCCTCGTTTATCGCCTCGAAAAGGTCCGGGGGAACCTCTAAAGGGCGGGCCCTTTTTTCGAGCAAGCCCCTTTTTTCACCCAGCGATGTCTATGCCTAAAATGAAATCATAGAGGAAGAATCTTAGGTGTTTTAACCCCCAAGCAACATGTCTAGTCAACATGCAGCAAATTTCATGAGTTAAAATGAAGGGAACATTTGGCCAAAAAAGGCAAAAACCGACCCCCGGGTTTTCAAACCACTGTCACACCCTCTTCTCCCCCTCCCCCTCCTCCGCCATGACCCAAGGGGTTCCCAGCTGCCCATGTCTCTCAGAGGGCCAAAAAAAAAGGGTCCCGCCCCCCGGGTTCAGTCCCCCACCCTCGCCCCAGTACCCCAGCACCCCCAGAGGGCCCATCCCACCCATTCTCCTTCCAAACCCGTTTGACGACCTGCACCGGGGTTTTCAGCGGCCCCCGTCAAACAGCCAGCCCCTTTTGTCTACCAGGTTTTGGGGGGCAGAAAAAAGCACTTTAAAAACCCCAAAACCAAACCCCAAAACCAAAAGCCTGAAAGTCGGGATTTTCCGGCTTTTGGCCTTGGAAAAGTGGGGCCTTTTTCCCTTTTGGTGGCACCCGATGGTTTCCCGCCAACCCTTTATGGGCCCTTGCCTTTCCCCAATACCCCAATTTCCGAGGGAGGCATTTTTTTTTCCAGAAAAAGGGCCCCCCCTGCCCGGCCAGCCAGGGGTCCCTCTAAAATTTCAAGCGCGTTGTCTGCATCTGGTCCGGCAAAGTCCCCCCTTACCCCCGATACATGGCTAGTAAGCCCGGCCCAAGGGCCCCTTTAAATTTTGGACAACTCATGGGTGAGTGGGGGGGATTCCTGGGGTAACGGGGCTCTCAGGTCGGCCCCACCTTCCCTTTAAAACCCCAGGGGGTGGTGCAGGGGTTTTTTCCCCCAAGGGGCCCCTGGTAGCATCACGTGCTTTATAGAAACCCCGGCCCTGTGGGTTTAAATTTAATCTGTCTTGGGGACCGTCAACACATAGGTCGGAGCTGTGGACGGCCTCTTCGCAATGAGGGGCATGAGCGCTGGGTGGTGACAAGGAAAATTTAAAGCCAGGTTTGGGTTTTGTGCGTTTAAAGGTTCCCGAAATCTTCCCGGCTACCCTTTTAAAATCAATAGGGGTGGGAAACACATCCCTTTTCCCGGCACATGTCATGAACCTCACTTTAAGAAAGTTGCTACCCCGGGGCTGGATGCCTGCTGTGGAAGGCTCGGGACGAGCTCACACTTCCAACCCTTCGCAAACCCCGCTTTCGTCCCCTTGGCTGCATTGCAGGGGTCAGCTCGGCCGGGGCAACACATGGGGAAATTTCCCCCTCCCCATGCTCCCGCGATTGTTCAAAAGCGCCCATGCCATTTCGCAGTAAAGGAAAAGGGCAAATGCCTGACAAAACACCGGTCGGGAAAATGGGGTGTTGGCCACCCAGAGTGGAGGGAGGTGAAAGAGCCTTTCACCAAACCTTGCCCGGTTGAAGGAGCCCACCAAAAATGGGGCAGGAAAGATCGTTGGACCTCTGAAAAAGCAGGTCCAAACAAACGAAGGGGAGGGAAAAAGGACACAGATGCGGGCACAGGGGTTTCTCCCCCGCGAATCCCAAAAGGCCCGATGGTTTCACAACTTTTTTCGGTCTTCATTTGGCCGTGGTTCGGGGTCCGGGTAGTGCAAAGGGGGCCCTCAACTCTCAAGTACAGGGACCTGAGGGAAGTCAGGGCGGGGTTAAGCTGAGGAGGAGGAAGAAGAGGAGGGTGAGGTTTTTCCTGGCACCAACTTTTCCATGTCCCTGCCTTTGGAAAAAAGGTTGGGAAAGGATTTGAGGGAGGGGAAAAAGAGGAAGATCAGTTGGGTAGGGGCCCCAAACCCAAAGGGTTTTTGGGAAAAAAAGGTTCCCTCTCTCGCATGGGGGGGGGCTTTGGGTGCTCCCTTTCCTCCAAAAAGGAAACCACCCTTAAGGGCCACAAACTGAAAAAAACAATTTTCTGGGTGGGCCCCTCTCCCTTTACCCCGTTACAAAACCCCAAACTCTGGGACTTTCCTTCCCCCAAACCCAAATTTGAGAGTAAAATGCAGGGAAATTTTTAAAACCGGGGGCTGATTTTATCAACTGGAGACCCTGTGTTGGGGGTTTTTGCTTCATGTTCTTCAAATGTAACTGTGAACCAAAGTCAGCAACGGGGCAAACAGTAGAGTGCCAAATATCCGTAGCGACAGCAGCCGCAGCCCGCCTTTGTGGGGAGGCCTAATGGGTGACCTCTGGCAATCCTTATTTACCCCCCACCAACGCATGAATGCAGGGCACACATACAACACCCCAGAAAACTGGGGTTAAGGGTCATGGTGCACGACTATCTGCGTCTCAACACCCCAAAGTTTTTGGGGAAAGTTTCCGGGGCCCCAATCGACTTCTGGGGATCCCCAAAAAGGGTAATGGGCCCGGGTTTGCTCCCCCACGCCCAAAAGAAAGGGGTTTTCCTGCCCAGCGGCCCCCGTCATTTGAGCGCACCTTCAGGGACAGCTGGAGGAGTCATTACAGACAAACGGATCCGGCTGTCCCCAAAAAAATGTGGGGTCGGTTTTTACCCTTTTACAAGGGGAATCAGGCAAAGGATCTCTGATGAGTTTTTGGGCCAATTGCCGAGGGGAAAACCCATTAGTTCCGGGGGCTTAAATTCACAAATTTCCCCCTTTTAAACAGAAATGGATCCCTTGAAAAATTTTTTTGAGATCATTTAATTTCTGTAATTTTTATTCTCCGTTCTCATTTGCTGGTTTGCGGTGAGGGGACGTAAAAAATCCCAATTGTACTCATTTAAAAAAAAAAGTATTCCCCTTTAAATCACTTCATCTTTTAAAAAATTTTAAACACTGTCAATGGTTTTTGGGGGATGGTGGGTGTGGAAAATACAGCTATTTAAACAAGGTCCCCTTTATAAAGGGAAAAGTGGGTTTTTAAGTGGCATTTCCCCTCAAAAATTTTTAAAAAAGTGGCTGAGAAGTATTTTTTTAAAATTTTTTTTTCTGCTGGGTGTGAAAAGAGCTTAAATACGGTTCCTATTATAAAAAAAGTTGGGTTTCTACAGAATTTGTTTTTTTTCCCAATTTTTCAAAAAGTTGGGTCAAGGGGGATGTTTTTTAAATTTAAAAGGGGAGGTGTGTCAAAAACAAGGGAAAAGGGAGGGGCACTGTTAAAAGGACACATATTGTAAAATGATTTTTTTAAAACAAAAATAGTACAATTTCCCCGTATAAAACAACCCGTTTAATACAATTAAAAAAAAGAGAAACAAAAACGTGGTGGGAAAATTTCCCTCATTTTTATAAAAATG
>JAODAL010010004.1:100000-107490 GCA_025379985.1 Phyllomedusa bahiana
TTTAAATTTTTTTTTGGGGGGTTTTTTGGGTTTTTTTTTTGGGCCAAAGGGAAAAATTTTTTTTTTGGGGGGTTTTTTCCCCCTTTTTTTTGGGGTTGAAAGTTTTTTTCCCAACTTTTTAAAAAAAAAAAATTTTTTAAAAAGGGGGGAAAAAATTTTTTTTCCCGGTTTTTTTAAAAATTTGGTTTTTTAAAAAGGGGGTTTTGGGGGTTTTTTTTTAAACGGGTTTTAAAAAAAAAAAATTTTTTTTTTTTTTTTTTAAAAAAATTTTTTAAAAATTCCTTTAATTTTAAACCTTTTTCCCCCTTTTTAAGGGGTTTTTCCCGGTTTTTGGGGGGTTTAAAGGGTTTGGGTTTCCTTTGGGGAAAAAACCCTTTTCGGGAAACTTTTTTTTAAAAATTTTTTTTTAACCTGGGGGCCCAAAAAAATTTTTTAAAACAAAAATTTTTAAAAAAAAAAGGGGAAAATTTTTTTCCTTTTTTTTTTCCTTTTGGTAAACCTTTAGGGGGGTTTTTCCCAAAAAAAAAAAGGGGCCCAAAAAATTTTTTTTAAAAAACCCCTTTTTTTCCCAAAGGGGGGGGTTTTGGGGGGGGGGGTTTTTTCCCTTTTCCCTAAAAAAAAGGGGTTAAAAAAAACCCTTTTTTTCCCCCTTTTTAAAACTTGGGAAAGGGGGTTTTTTGGGCCCTTTTTGGGAAAAAAAAATTTTTTCCCAAATTTAAAAAATTTTTTAAAAATTTTTTTTTTTTTTTTTTTCCCCCAAAAAATTTTTTTTTTTAAAAAAAATAAAAAATTCCCCCCTTTTTTTTTTTTTTTTTTTTTTTTTTGGGGAAAAAAGGGGGGAAAGGGCCTTCCAAAAGGGGAAAAAACCCTTTTTTTTTTTTTTTTGGGGGGGGGAAAACTTTTTTTTTTAAAAAGGGCCCCCGGGGGGGGGAAAAAACCCCCGGGGGAAAAAAAAACCCCCCGGGGTTTTTTTTTGGGGGGCCCTTTTTAAAAACCCCTTTTTAATTTTGGTTTTCTTTTTGCCTTTTTTTGGGGAAGAAAAATTTGGGAAAAAAAAGGGGGCCAAAAAATCCCCTTTTTTTTTTAAAATTTTTTAAAATTTTTTCCAAAAATTTTTTTCCCCGGGGGAATTTTTCCGGGACGGGGTTTTTTTTGGCCCAAAAAAAAAAAAACCCCCCCTTTTTTTTTCAAAATTTAAGGGGGGGGGGGGGTTTTTTTTTTGGGGTTTTTTTTTAAATTTGTTTTTTTTTTTTTTCCCCCCCCTTTTATTTTTTAAAACCCGGGCCCCTTTTTTTTTTTTTCCCCTTTGACCCCCCAAACAATTTCTTTTTTAAAAAAAAAAAACCCCCCAAAACCGGGGGGTTTTTTTTTTCCCCCCCCAAAAACCCAATTTTTTTTTTTAAAAAATTTTTTTTTTTAAAAATTTCCCTTTTTAAGGGTTTTTTTGGGGAAAAACCCCTTTTTTAAAAATTTTTTAAAAAATTTAAAATTTTTTTTCCCCTTTTTTTTTTTTTCCCCAAACCCAAAAAAAAAATTTTTTTTTTTTTTTTCCCCAAAAAAAAAAACCTTTTGTTTTTTTTTAAAAAAAATTTTTTTTTTTTTTTTTTTTTTTTTTTTTTTTTTTTGGGTTTTAAAAAAAAATTTTGTTTTTTTTCCCAAAAATGCCCTTTTTTTTTTTTTTTTTTTCCCTTTTTTTTTGGTTTTTTTTAATTTTTTTTTTTTTTTTAAAAAAAAATTTTTTGGGTTTTTTTGGGCCCCCCCTTTTTTTTAAATTACCCCTTTTTTTGGTTTTAAAAAAAATTTTTTTTAAAACCTTATTTTTTTTTTTGGGGAAAAAAAAAGGGGGTTTTTTTTTTAAAACCCTTTTTTTGGGTTTTTTGGGGGGGGTTTTTTTAAACCCAAGGGTTAATTTAGTCTATTTTTTTTGGGGGGGAATTTTAGTCAAAAAACATTGTGTGCGTAATTTTTTGCCACCTAAATGTTTATGGCCCGCAACCCTGCCCATGGGAACCCCCGGTTCAAAATTTTGTATTTTTTTCCCGAAAAGTTTTTTTTGGTTTCAGAACTATACTTTTTATTTGGGATAAATTTTGCTTTTTAAACTATATAGGGAGAAAGGGGTGCCCCCCCCTTTTGGTTTCCTGCCCCCCGTCCCTTTCACAGGCTGTTTTATGAAAACCGCTTTTCAAGGGGTTGGGGTTTTTTTTTTTTTTCCCCCTTTTTCCCGGATAATGGGGGTTTGGTTTTACCCCCCGAGAAAGGGCCCGAAATTTGCTCCCATTTTAAAAGGTTTAAAGGAAAAGCGTAGGACCACCCCACCTGAAACACGTTTTAAGTTTTTGTGGGGGGCTTAAACATTTTTTTGGGTCCCAAAAAAAATGTTTAACTAAAAATTCCTCAAAGTTTTTTCCAAATTTTGATAGATTTGCCCTAAAACTTCTTTAGGGATTTTTTCCCTGTATTTTTTTTTCCCCCCCCAAATTTTTGTCACAATTTCCTCAAAAAATTTCCTGCATCTTGAAAAACCCGCCCGGCCCCTTATCGTAAAAAAAATTTTTTGGTTGGTTTATGGTAGGTTTATCCCCTTTTTTAAAGTATACCCCCCCCAATAATTTAGTAAAAATTGGGTTGGGCCATTGTTTAAAAAAAGCACTTCTCACCCTTTGTTTCAAAAACATACACCTTAATAGATTTTTAAGGGTCTTTCGACAGGGCCCTCCCCACCTCATGTCTGATTTGGGACATAACTTTTTTTTAAAAGGGAATGGCTGGGTTTTTCTTTTTCTTTTCACCCTCTAAATTGTTTAAAAAGCTGCGGAAAAATTTGGGACAAAATAAATAAAAAATATTAATTTTTATTAAAGGGAAAGGATCTTAAAATCCTCAGCCAGTTCTTTTTCCAGCTGGCGCTGACAAATTTCTTTTCAGACTGGCCCTTCCTGCTTCAGTTTTTTGGCAGTTTTTTTGCCTCGTTTAAATTACCCAAAAAGGAAGTGTGAAGCATTTAAAAAAGCGGGCGGCCCGTCCCTCGTCAAAACTAAAACGGGAGCAAATTAAAAAAAAAGAAAAAAAAAAAAGAAGACCAAAACCCCGTTCCCCCATGCAAATTTGAGCATGGCACAAAGTTCTACAAACCCCTACAGGCTCTCCCGAAAACCAGGAAAAAGCTTTTTTTTTTAAATGCATTTGCCACAAAAACAAAAAGGGCGAAAAGAATTTTGGGGGAAAAATACCCTCGAACTCGGCGAATCGAAATTTTGAGAAATTCGCCCATCTCTTATTATAGTCATGAAGCATAAAAACTTTTCATATATATTCAACATATTTATTCTGTATTTGGTATGTCTGTCATTTGTGGGACATTTTTTAATTTGCATCTCTGCCCTTTTTAAAAAAGGTGGGAACAAAAAGCCAAAATGCATACTTGGAAAGGGAATTCAATATATTTCAGAAACTGTTTTAGTAATTTTTCCCTGTTTTTAACACTCTATCCTGTTTGCTGTTCTTTTTTTATTCCGTTTTGCGTTCTTCTTTGGGCTCAATGCCTTGCCCCGACCAAATTTCAACCCCTGGTTTTTGCGCATGTCCCCCATTTTACAAAAATTTCCCGGGTTCCCACCTGCCCTTTCCGGGGTGTATTCCCCCAGTGTCCTAATAGGCACCCGGGGTTATATGGAACAGCACACAGGTGAGTATAATTTTTTTTTATAAATTTTTTGAATACCAAGGAAAAAAGAAAAATTTTCATTACCTTTTATGCTATTTAGCCCGGGGGCAAATTTGGCCCCCCGAAAAACATCACCCCCTTGACTTGTTATTCCGAGGGTGTGGCTTTTTTAATTTTAACTTTTTTAGGTTTAATTTGTTCTAATAAAGCCTACACATTTTAAACGGGGTTTTCCCCGTCCAAAGTGGTTTTAAACCAGGTCCCTTCCCCTTGGACCTATAAACTAAAAATTTCAAAAGGGCCCACAGAGGTAATACATAGGGATATTTTTAAAAATGAATTTTAAAGCTAACCCACAGAACTAAAAAATCAGCTACAGTTTTTATATTAAATGATTTTCTTCATAATTAAACCCCTAAATAAATGCACAATTTTTGCACTTCAGTTTTGTTTTTTTGGGGCATGTGATTTTAAAAAACCCCAACCCCCTACATAGTCCAATTTTTCCCCAATAACCCCCCACTCAAACTGGGCCCCCTTGAAAAAAATTTGTCCCTTTCATAAAACCCCCGGACCCTGGGGGGGAGAAAAAGGGTTTTTGGGGCCCCAAACCCCTATACCCAATCCTTTCATATACTGGGTTTTCCCTTTTTTTATGGAAGGGATGCCCATCCTGAAATTTTTATAAACTGATTTTTACTAATTTTAGTAGTTGTGACATATCAAGCTTTTTTGTAATTGATGATTTATTTATGTCATTTACTTTAGTAAAAAAAAAATTTGTCGAATATATACATTTTTGTCATTATATTTTTTATTAGGTTTTTATATCCCTTTTGTGTATGGTGACAGGAATTTCAATTTTTAGAACCAAAAATTAGTTTTATTTCCCTTTTAGAAGTCTTCCTCCTAGTCCCCCCCCGCCCTTTTTTGGGTTTTTGTTATGTTTTACTGTCAACCCTAAATGAGGGTCCCAAACCCAAAGGGGGAATAAAGACCCCCCCCACAAAGGGTGTCTTCCCTTTTTAAAATAAAGTTGTTCCAACACTTCCCCTTATCAGAAACCCCTTACCCTGGGTAATTAATTTTGAATTTTTAAAATAAAACCCCCCAACATCAGGGTTTACTTTGTTTTTTTAAATTTTTTAGTTTCCCTTTTTTTATTTTTAAAAAAAGGGAAATTAAAGAATAATTTTCAATTATGAATTCAAAAATTAAAAATAATCACAGGGGCGTAACTAAGAAACCAGGGGCCCCAAAACAAACTTTTTGGGGAAAGGGGTCCCCCCCCAAACCCCCCCCCCCCTCCCCTTTCCCCCGCCTCCCAGACCAAGACCATTGGGACCAAAGGGCAGTTGTTTTGGAAATGTAGATTTAAAAAAAAAAAAACCCAAAAGGGGAAAAACCTTCCCCTCTACATATCAAACCAAACAAATGCTCCCCAAAAAAAACCACTATACCAAAAAACCAATTTACCAATCCCCTCTAATTGGACTTGATTAAAGCACCAAAATGGCCAAAAAATTTACCACCACATTGGACTCAAATAACCCTACACTATTACGATCAGTACACAAAGCCCAAATAGTACCGCCATTAGTGACCAATGTGGTAAAATACTGTGTACACAGGCTCTGCAGACGTATAAACCCCATACAGGGGACCATATAGTGGTTAACTAGTGTACACAGGCTCTGCAGATGTATATAACCACCATACAGTGCCCATATAGTGTAGACACCAGTGTACACGGTCTGCAGACATATAATTGATTACAGGTAGTTACTCTTTGCTCAAGGTACGTTTCCTACGGGGTTGACTTTCCCCTTTGTTCTGCACCGGCCCAGTCCCGCCATCATACATTCCCCGACCATTTTGTTCTGGGAGATTTAGACACAAATACTTAAAATTCTGATTTTTCCAGCACCGCCCCGGCAATAGGGGGTCCATTTAGGCAGCGGGGTTTAGGTAGTTTATGGGAGCCATACGGGTAACGGGGTTTAGGTGGGTTTTGGGGGCCAATAGGTAGGTTTGGTGGGTAAAGGGGGGGCCCCTAAAAGTAGACAGGGAGGCTTGGGCTATATGGTAGCAACTTTTTGGGGGGGTAAAAGGGGCTTATAGGGAGACAGGGTTTACGGGAGCTATAGGGCTATTTTAGGCAGGCACCTTTAGGGGCATCAGGCAGGCTGGGGGGGTTTTCTACAGGCGGGGGGCTATTAGGCAGGGGGGGGGCGCTAAAGGCAACTGGGGCCGTCAAAGGGAAGTGGGGGGGCGTCTAAAGGGAGGCTTAGGGGGTATACAGCAAGCTTTGGGGGTATATGGCAGGCTTGAGGGTTTTACAGGGGTTTTGGGGGGTATAAGGGAGGCTTAGGGGGGGATACAGGCAGGCTTTTAAGGGGAAAAAGGCAGGCTTAAGGGGGTTATAGGGGGGCTTTCGGGTATACAGGGAGGGTTAGGGGGGGTATAGGCAGGGGTTAGGGGTGTAAGGGAGGGTTAGGGGTGTATAAGAGGCAGGGGTTAAGGCAGGCTAGGGGGGGATAGCAGGGTAGGGGGTATATTGGGGAGGCAAGGGGTTTATAGCAGGGTAGGGGGGGATAGGAGGCTAAGGGTGTATAGGGAAAGGCTGGGGGGTTAGGGAGGCTATAGGGGTATAGGAAAGGGTAAGGGGCTGTATAGGGAGGCCAGGGGGGGTATAGGCAGGTTAGGGGGTGTAAGGAGGGTTAGGGGGTTATACGGCAGGCTAGGGGGTTTTAAGGGAGCTAAAAGGGGGGTATAGCAGGTTAACGGTTATAGGCAGGGTTTGGGGGTTTTCGGGAGGCTTACGGGTGTATAGGCAGGGTTACGGGTGTATGGGAGGGTATGGGGGGTATAGGGGGCTTAGGGTTTAAAGGAGGGTTTGGGGGGGTAAGGGACTTTTGGGGGTATAGGGAGGCTTTGGGGTTTTCAGGGAGGCTTTGGGGGGGGTTTAGGCAGGGTTAGGGGCAGGGTAAAATAATAAATAGTTTTTCTCCCTCGGTCCACGCTCCCCCGTTTCGCCGCTTCCCTCGCTCTGCTACTTTTCCCGCAGCCTCCCCCGCTCAGGCATTTTCGCTCCACTCTGTATCTCCCTGTACCTGCCTCTGAACGCCGGGCCGGAGGGCCCGGGGGTTTAGGGCAACATGCGCCCGGGGCCCCCAGCTCCCTGCCCCCCCCGAGGAACTGTTAAGTTTTTACTGCCGGGGGGCACAGGGGCGGCATTACCCGGGGTAGCGGACGCAGTACAGTGCCCCGGGGGGCCCGGGCCCCCCTGACGCCTGGGCCCCGGAGCAAAATGCTACCCTGCTCCCCGGTAGTTACGCCCTGATAATACAGTTGTGATATGTTGGCGATTTTTTTTCCCCCAAAAGTTTTAAATCGGGGAAGGTTTTTTATGGTACGAATTTTTCCGATCTGGAAAATTTAAAGGTTTAAAAACTGAGCATATCTATTAAATCGCGCCTTTTTCGGCGCTTCCCGTAATTTTGGCGGGCCCGCAAATCAGATTTTAAAAAAGAGCAGGGGGAGATGTGGTGCGACTCATGACTGGGAGGTATGGGGCATTGGCTGAAAAATCACATGACCTCTTTTACATAGAAACGTTTTCCCGTTTCACCTCATGTCCCTTTGCGTCTCAAGGGGAAAAGGGCTGGCTTGCCGTGGCCACACGCCGCGAAATTTTTCTATTTCTGCAAGAGAAACCTCTGCTATTGCTGTGACCTTCCCAATTTAGTTATATTAGAGTTTTTAAGATTTTATGTATTAGCTAGAAATTTTAAAAACAGCATCTACCGGTTAAAGTCCGGCG